>JAREIS010000729.1:0-68822 GCA_030060385.1 Muscicapa striata striata | reverse complement strand
CGGACTGACCAATGGAGGCGCGGGGCGTGGCCTCCGCGCGCGGAGGGCGGTGGTGGCAGCCGCCACGGCCGCCATCTTGTCGCGGAGGAGCCGAGCGGAGCGGGCGGGACCCGGCGGCGGGGCCTGGACAGCGACATTGGTGCGGGGCCGGGGGCGAGCCCGGCGGTCCTCGGGGGCTGTCCCTGGCTGGACGGGTGCGGGGAGGCGGCCCCGGGGCGGGCGGGTGCGGCCCCGCCTTGGGGGAGCCGGTACCGGGCCTGAGGGGGGCGGGGGGGGGGGGGGGGGGAACCGTGAGGGAGGAACCGGCCTCCCCCTCATGGGGACCCTCAGGATGGGGAGCGCGGGCCGGGACTGCGACCCCCGCTCGGGGACCCCCGGGGATGGGGAACCCTCCGAGTGGGACCCCCGGGGATGGGGACCCCCCTTCACATTAATGGGGAACCCCCCCAAAAGAGGCCCCGAGAGCGGGATCGCCCCGGGATGGGACCCCCGGGACCCCCGCGGGGCTCTGGGTGCTGGGAGCGCCCTCAGGTGTGGGGGCGGTGCTGGCCCTGGGTCTGGGGGGGTGCTGGTGTGATGTGATGTCGCTTAGTGCCACCCTCGCTGTCCCCAAGTGTCCCTCTCCACCCTTCTCTGTGCCCCTCCATCCCTTCGTGTCGCCCCGGCCATCCCTGGTGGCGCTGGGGCGGTGACAGCCAATGGGACAGCGCGGGGGCTGTCGCACCTGGTGGCCCCGCCCGTGACCTCGTTCACCTGGTGTCGCCTGGTGTCACCTTCTCTGTCCCTGGTGTCGCCTTCTCTGTCCCTGCTGTCACCCTCTCCATCCCTGCGTGTCCCTCAGTGCCACCTCCAGCGTCACCCCCCACCCTCAGTGTCACCCGGTGCCACCTCCAGCATCATCCCCTGTCCCTGGTGTCACCTCTTGTCACCCCGGGTGTCGCTGTGTCCTGCTCGGTGCCACCCTGTGTGTCACCCACACCTCATGTCACCACTGCTGTCACCTCTTGCCCCCAGCATCACCCCGTGTCTGTCCCTGCTGTCCCCAGCACTGTCCCCGTGTGACCCTGGCTGGCTACTGTCCCTAAATGTCCAGCTGAGCCCTGGGAGTCCCCAAATGTCCAGTTCCTTGCTGTCCCTGTCCCCACATGTCCAGCTCTCCACTGTCCCCAGATGTACCCTGACTCCCTCCTTGTGCCCTGACCCCATTCTTGTCCCCAGCTGTCCCTGACCTGATGTCCTGTCCCCACTGTCTCCTGTCCCCTGAGCTGTCCTCTGTCCCCCTGTCCTCCTGTCCCTAGACTTCCTAGTCCGCCACTGTCCCGTCCCCTGACAGTGTCCCTGAGCTGTCCAGCTGTCCCTATGTCCCTGTCCCTGATGTCCCTGTCCTGAGATGTCCGCTCCCCTGCTGTCCTGACTGTCTGTCCCTGATGTCCCTGTCCCTGATGTCTCTGTCCCTTGTCCCTTCCTGCAGATGTCCTGTCCCACTGTCCCTGTCCTGTGTCCTGTCCCTGATGTCCTGTCCTGAGCTGTCCCTGTCCCTGTCCCGATGTCCTAGCTGTCCCTCCTGCCAGATGTTCCTGTCCCTGTCTGATGTCCTGTCCTATGCTCCCATGTCCCTGATTGTGTCCCTGTCCCCAGATGTCCAGCTCCTCCTGTCCACTGTCCCTAGTCCCTGACCTGTCCCGTCCCGTGTCCTGACTGTCCCTGTCCCCAGATGTCCAGCTCCTGCTCCTGTCCCTGTCCCTGTTCTCCTGTCCCTGACTGTCCCTGTCTCCTGCCCCAGATGTCCAGCTTCCACCTGTCCCTGTCCTGATGTGGTCCCTGTCCCTGTCCTGCAGATGTCCAGCTCCTGCTGTCCTGTCCCTGTCCCTTGTCCCTTGACCTGTCCTGTCCCCGCAGATGTCCAGCTCCCAGCTGTCCCTGTCCCTGATGTGTCCCTGTCCTGACCTGTCCCTGTCCCTCGATGTCAGCTCCGACTGTCCCTGTCTCTGTCCCCAGCTGTCCCTGATGTGTCCCTGTCCCTGCAGATGTCCAGCTCCCTGCTGTCCCTGTCCCCTGACCTGTCCCTGTCCCTGACCTGTCCCTGTCCCTGCAGATGTCCAGCTCCCCGCTGTCCCTGTCCCTGTCCCTGACGTGTCCCTGTCCCTGACCTGTCCCTGTCCCTGCAGATGTCTAGCTTCCTTCCTGATGCTCCTGTCCTTGTCCTCTGTCCCTGTCCTGTCCGGGTCACCCCCGCCAACGTGAGTGTCCCCTCCCCATCCCGGGCAGCCTTGTCACCTCTGCTGGGCCCTGGCACCCTCTGTGGCACTCAGAGCTGCTGCTGGGGCGTGGTGGCACCTGCTGTCACCTGGGGGTGACACATGTCCCTCAATGTCCACTTTGCTCAGGGTCATTTATTGGGGGGTGACACATGTCCCTCAATGTCCCCTTTGCTCAGGGTCATTTATTGTCCCTTTCTTTGTCCTAAGGGTGGCATTTGTCCCCTGGATCCTCAATGTCACCTCCTGGGTGTCACCTGTGGCTCTGGGGGGTGACACACGTCCCTCAATGTCCCCTTTGCTCAGGGTCATTTATTGTCCCTTTCCTTGTCCTAAGGGTGGCATTTGTCCCCTGGGTCCTTAATGTCACCTCCTGGGTGTCACCTGTGGGTCTTAGAGGCAACAAACGTCCCTCAATGTCCCTGCTCAGAGTCACTGTTAACAAAGCTTTGGTGACAATTCTTGTCCCTTGCTGTCCTGAGGGTGACATTTGTCCCCTCAGTGTCACCTCCTGGGCGTCACCTGCCTAGCTGTTGTCACACAGGGTGACACCACTCTGCTGTCACCTCCTGCCACCCTTGGGGGTCCTGCTGCTTGTCCCAAGGTGTCACAGCACCCAGTGCCACCCTCAGTGTTCCCCTGGTGACACTGGTGTCCCCTCTGTCCCCAGGGAATGGCGAAGAACGGGGCCGAGGCCGAGATCGATGAGGGGCTCTACTCCCGCCAGCTGTGAGTGATGGGGGGCACAGGGGGGGGTTGGGGTCCCCTGAGTGGTTTTGGGATCTCCAGGAGGAGTTTTGGGGTCTCTAGGGGAAATTTTGGGGTCCCCAGGGATGGTTTTGGGATCTCCAGAGGGGTCTGGGGGTTCCCAAGGGAGGTTTTGGGGTCTCCAGGGGGAGTTTTGGAGTTGCCATAGGAGTTTTGGGGTCCCCAGGGGGAGTTTTGGGGTCTCCAGGGGGAATTTTGGGATCCCCAATGGGGGGCTTTGGGGTCTCCAGAGGGGTTTTGGGGTTCCCATGGGGGATTTTGGGGTGCCCAGAGGGGTTTTAGTGTCATCAGAGGGGTTTTGGGGTCCCCAGGGATGGTTTTGGGGTGCCCATGGGGGGTTTTGGGGTGCCCAAGTGGGGGTTTGGCATCCACAGGAATGGTTTTAGGGTCTCCAGGGGGAGCTTTGGGATACCCAAGGGGGGGCTTTGGGGTCTCCAGAGAGGTTTTGGGGTCCCCAGGGATAGTTTTGGGGTCTCCAGAGGGATTTTGGGGTCTCCAGGGGACATTTTGGGGTCCCCAGGAATGGTCTTGGGGTCCTCTGAGAGGTTTTGGGGTGCCCAAGGAGGGGTTTGGCATCCCCAGGGATGGTTTTAGGATCTTCAGGGGGAGCTTTGGGGTTCCCATGGGAGGTTTTGGGGTCTCCATGGGGGTTTGGGGTCTCCAGGAATAGCTTTTGGATCCCCAGGGATGGTTTTGGGGTTGCCATAGGGAGTTTTGGGGTTCTCAAGGGAGGTTTTGGGGTCTCCAGGGGGAATTTTGGGGTTGCCATGGGGAGTTTTGGGGTCTCCAGGGGGGTTTTGGGGTTCCCATGGGGAGTTTTGGGATCCCCAGGAATAGTTTTGGGGTCCCCAGGGACGGTTTTGGGGTCCCCAGGGGTTTTGGGGTCCCCAAGGGAGGTTTTGGGGTCCCCAGGGATGGTTTTGGGGTCCCCAACGGAGGTTTTGGGGTCCCTAGAAGGGTTTTGGGGTCCCCAGGAATAGTTTTGGGGTCCCCAGGGATGGTTTTGGGATCCCCAGGGAAGGTTTTGGGGTCCCCAGGGAGGTTTTGGGGTCCCTCAGGGGAAGCTTTGGAGTCTCCAGAGGAGTTTTGGCGTCTCCAGGGGAAACTTTGGGGTCCCCAGGGCTGACCTTAGAGTCACCCTGGGAATTTTGGGGTGTCCATGGGACATTTTGGGGTTCCCAGGGCAGGTTCAGTGTCCCCCCTGCTATTATGGGATGTTTCCCCCCCCTGCCCAGGTACGTGCTGGGGCACGAGGCCATGAAGCGCATGCAAACCTCCAACGTGCTGGTCTCGGGGCTGCGGGGGCTGGGCCTGGAGGTGGCCAAAAACCTGGTGCTGGGCGGGGTCAAATCTGTCACCCTGCACGACCCCCAGCCCGCGGCCTGGGCCGACCTGGCCTCCCAGGTGAGTCTGGGGGATTTGGGGTGATTTTGGGGGGTTGGGTTTGAGATTTGGGATTTTTTTGGGGGGGTTGGGTATTTTTGGGTTTTTAACCCCTGCTTCTCCAGTTCTACCTGTGGGAGGAGCACGTGGTGGGGATATTTTGGGATGGATTTTCGTTTTTTTTTTTTTTTCCCAGTTCTACCTGCAGGAGGAGGACGTGGGGATATTTGGGATGGATTTTGGGATGGATTTTGGGATGGATTTTTGTTTTTAACCCTTCCCCCCCTCAGTTATACCTGTGGGAGGAGCACATGGGGATATTTTGAGGATATTTTGGGATGGATTTTGGTTTTAACCCTTTTTTTCCCCAGTTTTACCTGTGGGAGGAGGACGTGGGGATATTTTGGGATGGATTTGGGATGGATTTTGGGTTTTTTCCCCAGTTTTACCTGCGGGAGGAGGGCGTGGGGATATTTTGGGATGGATTTTGGGATGGATTTTGGGATGGATTTTGGGATGGATTTTGGATTTTTTCCCCAGTTTTACCTGCGGGAGGAGGACGTGGGGATATTTTGGGATGGAATTTGGGATGGTTTTGGGTTTTTTTCCCGGTTTTACCTGCGGGAGGAGGACGTGGAGACATTTTGGGGATATTTTGGGATGGATTTTGGGATGGATTTTGGGTTTTTTCCCCAGTTTTACCTGCGGGAGGAGGACGTGGGGATATTTTGGGATGGAATTTGGGATGGTTTTGGGTTTTTTTCCCGGTTTTACCTGCGGGAGGAGGACGTGGGGATATTTTGGGATGGATTTTGGGATGGATTTTGGGATGGATTTTGGGTTTCTCCCCAGTTTTACCTGCGGGAGGAGGACGTGGGGATATTTTGGGATGGATTGGGGATATTTTGGGATGGATTTTGGTTTTTTTCCCCAGTTTTACCTGCGGGAGGAGGACGTGGGGATATTTTGGGGATATTTTGGGATGGATTTTGGGATGGATTTTGGGTTTTTCCCCAGTTTTACCTGCGGGAGGAGGACGTGGGGCGCAGCCGGGCCGAGGCGACGCTGCCGCGCTTGGCCGAGCTCAATTCCTACGTGGCCGTGAGCAGCAGCCGGGAGCCGCTGAGCCAGGAGCTGCTGGGCACCTTCCAGGTGAGCCTGGGACAGGGGTGATCCCCTGGGGACAGGTGTGATCCCCTGGGGACAGGGGTGAGCCTCAGGTGTGACACCTGGGACAGGTGTGATCCCCTGGGGACAGGGATGAGCCTTGGGTGTGACACCTGGGACAGGTGTGAGCCTCAGGTGTGACACCTGGGACAGGTGTGAGCCTCAGGTGTGACACCTGGGACAGGTGTGAGCCTCAGCTGCGACACCTGGGACAGGTGTGATCCCCTGGGGACAGGTGTGAGCCTCAGCTGTGACACCTGGGACAGGTGTGATCCCCTGGGGACAGGGATGAGCCTTGGTGTGACACCTGGGACAGGTGTGAGCCTCGGGTGTGACACCTGGGACAGGTGTGAGCCTCAGCTCTGACACCTGGGACAGGTGTGATCCCCTGGGGACAGGGGTGAGCCTTGGGTGTGATCCCCTGGGGACAGGTGTGATCCCCTGGGGACAGGGATGAGCCTTGGGTGTGACACCTGGGACAGGTCTGAGCCTCAGGTGTGACACCTGGGACAGGTGTGATCCCCTGGGGACAGGTGTGAGCCTCGGGTGTGACACCTGGGACAGGTGTGATCCCCTGGGGACAGGTGTGAGCCTCGGGTGTGACACCTGGGACAGGTGTGAGCCTCAGGTGTGACACCTGGGACAGGTGTGATCCCCTGGGGAGATCCCCCTCAGACAGGTGTGATCCCCTGGGGACAGGTGTGAGCCTCAGCTGTGACACCTGGGACAGGTGTGATCCCCTGGGGACAGGGGTGGGCCTCAGGTGTGATCCCCTGGGGACAGGTGTGATCCCCTGGGGACAGGGGTGAGCCTCAGGTGTGGCTCCTGGGACAGGTGTGAGCCTCAGCTGTGACACCTGGGGACAGGTGCGAGCCTCAGCTGTGACACCTGGGACAGGTGTGAGCCTCAGGTGTGACCCCCCCTCAGACAGGTGTGACCCCCTCAGACAGGTGTGCCCACCTGGGGACAGGTGTGACCCTCAGGTGTGACCCACTGGGGCAGTGAAACCTCAGGTGTGCCCACCTGGGGCAGGGTGTGCCCACCTGGGGACAGGTGTGACCCTCAGGTGTGATCCCCTTAGACAGTTGTGACCCTCTCAGACAGGTGTGCCCCCCAGATTGCCCAGGTAACCCATCCTGGTGGTCAAAAGTGCCTTAGCTGGGTAGTCCAGGTGGGTGCCCAGGTGACTGTAGTGTTCCAAGTGAGTGCCCAGGTGGGTGCCCAGGTATCCCAGGTGAGGCAGGTTACCCAGGTGGGTGCCCAGGTGACTCAGGTGTTCCAAGTGAGTGCCCAGGTGGGTGCCCAGGTGAGCGTGCCCCTCCCCCCAGGTGGTGGTGCTCACCAACTCCCCGCTGGAGGAGCAGCTCTGGGTGGGCGATTTCTGCCACAGCCGCGGCATCAAACTGGTGGTGGCCGACACGCGCGGGCTCTTCGGGTGAGACCCCGGGGGGGGGGAGTGGGGAGTGGGGAGGGGAATTTTGGGGAGGGGGCTTGGGGTGGGAATTTTGGGGAGGGGGCTTTTGGGGTGGGATCCTGTGGGATGAGTCCTTTTTGGGTTGAGTCCCTTTTGGAATGGGATTTTTGGGGTGGGAACCCATTTTGGGATGGGATTTTTGGGGTGGGAATCCATTTTGGAATGGGATTTTTGGGGTGGGAACCCGTTTTTTTTTGGGGGTGGAATTTTGGGGAGGGCTTTTGGGGTGGGGTCCTGTGGGATGAGTCCTTTTGGGTTGAGTCCTTTTTGGGATGGGATTTTTGGGGTGGGAATCCCTTTTGGGATGAGGATCTCTTTGAGGTTGGGGCTTTTTGGGGTGGGGGATTGGAGTGGGGTTTTGGGGTGGGAATTTTGGGGAGGGGACTTTTTGGGGTGGGATTTTGGGGTGGGGTCCTGTGGGATGAGTCATTTTTGGGTTGAGTTCCTTTTGGGATGGGGTCCTGTGGGGTGGGATTTTTAAGGTGGGATTTTTGGGATGTTCCTTTTTTGGGAGGTGGGATTTTGGGGTGGGGATTTTTAAGGTGGAGATTTTGGGGTGGGGATTTTGGGGGAGGATTTTGGGGTGAGGATTTTGGGGTGGGGATTTTTGGGTGGGGATTTTTGGGGTGAGGATTTTGGGGTGGGGATTTTGGGGTGGGGATTTTTGGGGTGAGGATTTTTGGGGTGAGGATTTTTAGGGTGAGGATTTTGGGGTGGGGATTTTGAGGTGTTTTGGGGTGGGATTTTTGGGGTGAGGATTTTTAGGGTAGAGATTTTGGGGTGGGATTTTAAGGGTGGGGATTTTGGGGTGGGGATTTTTAGGTTGGGATTTGGGGTGGGGATTTTGAGGTGAGGATTTTGGGGTGGGGATTTTAAGGGTGGAGATTTTTGGGTGGGGATTTTTGGGGTGAGGATTTTGGGGTGGGATTTTGGGGTGGGGATTTTGAGGTGGGATTTTTGGGCTGAGGATTTTGGGGTGGGGGTTTTGGGGGGGGATTTTTGGGGTGGGGATTTTTGGGATGAGGATTTTTAGGGTGGAGATTTCAGGGTGGGGATTTTGGGGTGGGGATTTTTGGGGTGAGGATTTTGGGGTGGGGATTTTAGGGTGGAGATTTTGGGGTGGGATTTTGGGGTGGTGGTTTTAGGGTGGATCCCTTTTGGGGTTCCCCAAAAGCTGACCCCCCCCTCGCAGGCAGCTGTTCTGTGACTTTGGGGACGACATGGTGGTGACAGACCCCAACGGGGAGCAGCCCCTCAGCGCCATGGTGTCCATGGTCACCAAGGTGGGGACACGGGGGACAGCTCTGGGTGTCCCCAAGGGGAGGGGATGGCTCTGGGTGTCCCCAAGGGGAGGGGATGGCTCTGGGGTGTCCCCAAGGGGAGGGGGACAGCTCTGGGGTGTCACCATGGGTGACATGGGTGATCATGGTTGTCCCCACGTGGGTGCCAGGGGGGGATTTTAGGGTGTCCTGGTCCCCTCAGCACCCCCTGAGTCCCCTCAGGGGTGGCCCCAGGGGGGTTCCTGGGTGTCCTGGTTCCTTCAGCCCCTTTTGTGTCCCCCCTGTGTCCCCAGGGCTGTCCTTGTCCCCTTGTGTCCCTCCCATGTCCCCTGACTGTCCCCATGTCCCCCCCATTGTCCCCTGACTGTCCCTGTGTCCCCAGGTCTGTCCTTGTCCCAGTGTTCTGTCTGTCCCCAGTGTCCTCTAACTGTCATCCATATCCCCTGTCTCCAGTGTCCCCTGACTGTCCCCAATGTCCCTTGACTGTCCCTAGTGTCCTCTGTCCCCTGACTGTTCCCAGTGTTCTCTGTCCTCACTGTCCCTTGACTGTCCCCTGACTGTCCCCAAGTGTCCCCTGTCTGTCCCCATGTCCCCTGACGGTCCCAATGTCCCCAGGGCTGTCCTTGTCCCCAATGTCCCCTGACTGTCTCTTGACTGTCCCCAGTGTCCCCTGACTGTCCCCTATGTCCCCCCCAATGTCTCCTGACTGTCCCTCAGTGTTCCCTGACTGTCCCCCTGGGTGTCCCTGACTGTCCCCCATGTCCCCCAATGTCCCCTGACTGTCCCCAGTGTCCCCTGGCTGTCCCCTATGTCCCCCCCAATGTCTCCTGACTGTCCCTCAGTGTCCCCTGACTGTCCCCCTGGGTGTCCCCTGACTGTCCCCCATGTCCCCCCCAATGTCCCCTGACTGTCCCCCAGTGTCCCCTGGCTGTCCCCATGTCCCCCCTAATGTCCCCTGACTGTCCCCAGTGTCCCCTGACTGTCCCCAGTGTCCCCTGACTGTCCCCATGTCCCCCCGATGTCCCCCCCGACTGTCCCCCATGTCCCCCTAATGCCCCTGACTGTCCCCTGACTGTCCTCCATGTCCCCCCAATGTCCCCTGACTGTCCCCCATGTCCCCCCCAATCTCCCCCCCAGTGTCCCCAGTGTCCCCTGACTGTCCCCGTGTCCCCAGGGCTGCCCAGGTGAGGTCACCTGTCTGGACGAGGCCCGGCACGGTTTCGAGAGCGGCGATTTCGTCACCTTCACCGAGGTGGAGGGGATGGAGGAGCTCAACAGCTGCGGCCCCGTGGAGATCCGGGTGCTGGGTGAGCCTGCCACACCTGGGCAGGGACAGGGACACCTGGGGGGTGTGACACACCTGGGGGGTGTGACACACCTGGGTGAGCCTGGCACACCTGGGCAGGGACAGGGACACCTGGGGGGTGTGACACACCTGGGGGGGTGTGACACACCTGGGCAGGGACAGACTGACACACCTGGGCAGGGACTGACTGACACACCTGGGGGGTGTGACACACCTGGGGGGTGTGACACACCTGGGTGAGCCTGGCACACCTGGGCAGGGACAGACTGACACACCTGGGGGGGTGTGACACACCTGGGTGAGCCTGGCACACCTGGGCAGGGACAGACTGACACACCTGGGGGTGTGACACACCTGGGTGAGCCTGGCACACCTGGGCAGGGACAGACTGACACACCTGGGGGGTGTGACACACCAGGGGGTGTGACACACCTGGGCAGAGACAGGGACACCTGGGGGGTGTGACACACCTGGGGGGGTGTGACACACCTAGGGGGGTGTGACACACCTGGGGGGGTGTGACACACCTGGGTGAGCCTGCCACACCTGGGCAGGGACAGGGACACCTGGGGGGTGTGACACACCTGGGGGGGTGTGACACACCTGGGGGTGTGACACACCTGGGGAGGGAGTGACACACCTTGGGGGGAGTGACACACCTGGGGACTGACATACCTTTGACACCCAGTGACACCCCAGTGTGGTTTGGGGGTGCCCCGGTGACCCCCCAGTGTGGTTTTGGGGTGCCCCAGTGACCCCCCAGTGTGGTTTGGGGGTTCCCCCCACCCCAGTGTAGTTTTGGGGTGCCCCGGTGACCCCCCAGTGTAGTTTTGGGGTGCCCCAGTGACCCCCCAGTGTGGTTTTGGGGTGCCCCAGTGACCCCCCGGTGAGGCTTTGGGGTGCCCCAATGACCCCCAGTGTAGTTTTGGGGTGCCCCGGTGACCCCCCAGTGAGGTTTTGGGGTGCCCGGTGACCCCCCGCTGTCCCCAGGCCCCTACACGTTCAGCATTGGGGACACCAGCGGCTACGGGGACTACGTGCGGGGGGGCATCGTCACCCAGGTCAAGATGCCCAAGCACATCCACTTCGTGAGTGAAACTGGGAGCACTGGGAGGGACTGGGGGACACTGGGAGGGGACTGGGGGACACTGGGGGGGACTGGGAGGGACTGGGGGGCACTGAGGGGGAGTTGGGAGGGGCTTGGGGGGCACTGGGAAGGGATTGAGGGGATTGGAGGGGACTGGGAGAAGATTGGTGGTACTGGGAGGAACTGGAAGGGGATTGAGAGGGACTGGGGGACACTGGGAAGGGGCTGGGGAGTACTGGGAGGGACTGGGGGGCACTGGGGGGGACTGGGGGACACTGGGAGGGACTGGGGAGTACTGGGAGGGGACTGAGGGGGATTTGGGGGAGACTGGGAGGAGATTGGGAGTGACTGGGAGGGGATTGGGGGACTGGGAGGGGATTGGGGTCACTGGGAGGGGACTGGGAGGGGATTGGGGGCACTGGGAGGGACTGGGGGACTAGCAGTTTATACTGGGTTATGCTGGGCTGTACTGGGTTGTACTGGGTTATATTGGTTTGTACTGGGTTGTACTGGTTGATAGCGAACTGTATTGGTTCATACTGGGTTGTACTGGTTTATATTGAGCCATACTGGTTTATATTGAGCTGTACTGGGTTATGCCGGTCTGTACTGAGCTGTACTGGTCTATGTTGAGCAAGATAGGGTTATACTGGGCTGTACTGGGTTATACTGGGCTGTGCTGAGTTGTACGGGGTTATATTGGGTTACACTGGGCTGTAACAGGTTATTTTGGGCTATAACGTGTTTTAGGAGATTGTGCTGGGTTATACTGGGCTGTACTGGCTCACGCTGCTCTGTACTGGTTCACACTGGTCTGTACTGGTTCATACCGGTCTGTACTGGTTTGCACTGGTCTGTACTGGTTCACGCTGCTCTGTACTGGTTCATACTGCTCTGTACTGGTTCATACCGGTCTGTACTGGTTTGCACTGGTCTGTACCGGTTTACACTGGTCTGTACTGGTTCACACCTGTCTGTACTGGTTTACACCAGTCTGTACTGGTTTACGCTGCTCTGTACTGGCTCATACTGGTGTGTACTGGGTCATAGTGGTGTGTACTGGTTCATACTAGCGTGTACTGGTTCATACTAGCGTGTACTGGTTTGCACTGAGCTATACTGGTCTATACTGGTGTGTACTGGTTCGTGCTGAGCTATACTGGTCTGTACTGGTGTGTACTGGTTCACACTGTGCTATACTGGTCTATACTGGTGTGTACTGGTTCACGCTGGTCTATATTGGTGCGTACTGATTCACACTGGTCTGTACTGGTGCGTACTGGTTCACACTGGTCTGTACTGGTGTGTACTGGTTCACACTGGTCTGTACTGGTGCGTACTGGTTCACACTGGTCTGTACTGGTGTATACTGGTTCACACTGGTCTGTACTGGTGCGTACTGGTTCACACTGGTCTGTACTGGTGTGTACTGGTTCACACTGGTCTGTACTGGTGCGTACTGGTTCACACTGGTCTGTACTGGTGTGTACTGGTTCACACTGGTCTGTACTGGTGTGTACTGGTTCACACTGGTCTGTACTGGTGCGTACTGGTTCACACTGGTCCGTACTGGTGCGCACTGGTTCACACTGGTCCGTACTGGTGCATGCTGGTTGAACCGGGCTCTGTCCCCAGAAACGGTTGCGGGAGGCGCTGGCCGAGCCCGAGGTGCTGGTGACGGATTTCGGCAAAGCCGAGCGGCCGGCGATGCTGCACTGGGCGTGGCAGGGCCTGCACCGCTTCCTGCGGCAGCACGGGCGCGCGCCACGGCCCCGCCACCAGGTGGGGACACGGGGGACACGGGGGACACTGCGGGGACACTGCGGGGACACCACCGGGATGGCAGCGGGGGACAGCACAGGGACACCGCGGGGACATTGCGGGGACACCACAGGGATACAACGGGGACACCACCGGGGATACCACGGGGACACCGCGGGGACACCACCGGAGATACCACGGGGACACCACTGGGATGGCAGTGGGGGGACACTACGGGGACACTGCGGGGACACGGGGACACCACCGGGATGGCAGTGGGGGGACACCACGGGGACACTACGGGGACACCACAGGGACACGGGGGGACACCGCGGGGACACGGGGGGACACCACGGGGACACCACCGGGATGGCAGTGGGGGGACACCACGGGGACACTGCGGGGACACCACTGGGATGGGAGCGGGGGGACACCACAGGGACACTGGGGGGACACCGCGGGGACACCGCGGGGATACCACAGGGACACCACGGGGACACCACCAGGATGGCAGCGGGGGGACACCACAGGGACACCACGGGGATGGCGGCGGGGCAGAATGTTGGGCATGGTGGAGGCCACCACGGTCTGTCCCATCATGGTCACTCCCTGGGTGCTGTCACCAGTTAGTGACGTTGGGGACATTGAGGGTCTTGGGGACATGGAGGGTGTCGGGGACATTGAACATCACGGAGGCCACCGTGATGTGCCTCAGCGCAATGGCCCTTGGGGACATTGAGGGTGTCGGGGACATTGAACATCACAGAGGCCACCCTGATGTGCCTCAGCGCAATGGCCCTTGGGGACATTGGGGGTGTCGGGGACATTGAACATCACAGAGGCCACCCTGATGTGCCTCAGCGCAATGGCCCTTGGGGACATTGGGGGTGTTGGGGATATTGAGGCCAGCAAGGCCTTCATCAGAATTTGGGGACATCAGCAGGGTTGGGGCTTAGAGGGACATTGGGGACAGGGAGCCACCGTGTCCTACACCAACAGAGACCCTGGGGACACCGCTGACATCATTTGGGGGTGTCACTGACCCACCCCACCATGGTCCCACTGTCTCCTGGGGACTCCGCTGACATCATTTGGGTGTGTCACTGACCCCACAGAAGCCACCAACGCCGTGTCCCCCGTCCCTGTCCCCCGCAGGGTGACGCGGCCGAGGTGGTGGCCCTGACCAAGGAGGTGGCGGCGGGGGCCGAGCTGGACGAGGAGCTGGTGCGGGAATTGGCGTTCCAGGCCACCGGCGACCTGGCCCGGTCAACGCCTTCATCGGCGGCCTGGCCGCGCAGGAGGTCATGAAGGTACCGTGCCCGTGTCCCCAAGGCCACCTGCGGCCACTGTCCCCGCGTGTCACAGCTGGTGGCACTCACCTGGCACTGCCTGGGCTAGCAGAGTTGGTGTCTGTGTCCCCTGCTGTGTCCCTGAGGTGTGAGGTCGCTGTCTTGTCCTTGTCCTGTCCCTGACGTGTCCCCTGGTGTCTTGTCTCTGTCCCTGACACATTTCCGAGTCCCTGTCCCTGATGTCCCCTTGGGATGTCCCTGACGTGTCCTCTGTCCTTCACGTGTCACACTGAGGTCACTGCCTTGTCCTTGTCCTGTCCCTGACGTGTCCCCTGGTGTCCTGTCCCTGACACCAGGTCCCTGATGTCCCCTTGGGATGTCCCTGGCATGTCCCCTGTCCTTGTCATGTCACCCCAAGGTCATTGCCTTGTCCTGTCCCTGACACGTCTCCTGGGATGTCCCTGATGTGTCCCCTGATGTCCTGTCCCTGATGTGTCCCTGGGATGTCCCTGACGCATCCTTGTGTCCCTAGGCTGTCCCTGTCCCTATCCCTGTCCCTGAAGTGTCCCCATATTCCCAGGCTGTCCCTGTCCCTGACATGTCCCCGATCTCGGGGTTGTCCCTGTCCCTGATATGTCCCTGTTCCTGACATGTCCCTGGGCTGTCCCTGTCCCTGACATGTTGCCGGGCTGGCCCTTGTCTCTGTCCCTGACGTGTCGGTGTTGTCCCTGTCCCTGATGTGTCCCTGTCCCTGACACATCCTTACATCCCTGTCCCTGACAGGTCCCCCTGTCCCTGACGTGTCCCCCTGTATCTGATGTGTCCCCATGTCCCTGTCCCTCACGCATCCCTACATCCCTGTCCCTGACACGTCCCCATGTCCCTGTCCCTGACATGTCCCCCTGTCCCTGACGTGTCCCCATGTCCCTGTCCCTGACATGTCCCCCTGTCCCTGACATGTCCCCCTGTCCCTGACGTGTCCCCATGTCCCTGTCCCCAGGCCGTGTCAGGGAAGTTCACGCCCATCACGCAGTGGCTTTACTTCGACGCGCTCGAGTGTCTGCCCGAGGAGAACCGCGACACGCTGCTCACCGAGGAGCAGTGCCGGCCGGTGAGGGGACACTGGGGACATTGGGGACACCTGGGGACATTGGGGACACCTGGGGAACTGTGACACGCTGCTCACCGAGGAGCAGTGCCGGCCGGTGAGGGGACACTGGGGACACCTGGGGACATTGGGGACACCTGGGGAACTGTGACACGCTGCTCACCGAGGAGCAGTGCCGGCCGGTGAGGGGACACTGGGGACACTGGGGACATTGGGGACATTGGGGACACCTGGGGAACTGTGACACGCTGCTCACCGAGGAGCAGTGCCGGCCGGTGAGGGGACACTGGGGACACTGGGGACATTGGGGACATTGGGGACACCTGGGGAACTGTGACACGCTGCTCACCGAGGAGCAGTGCCGGCCGGTGAGGGGACACTGGGGACACTGGGGGGGGACATTGGGGACACCTGGGGACACCTGGGGAACTGCCGGCCGGTGAGGGGACACTGGGGACACCTGACACCTGGGGAACTGCTCACCGAGGAGCAGTGCCACTGGGGACACCTGGGGAGGGGACACTGGGGACACCTGGGGACATTGGGGACACCTGGGGAACTGTGACACGCTGCTCACCGAGGAGCAGTGCCGGCCGGTGAGGGGACACTGGGGGACACCTGGGGACATTGGGGACACCCGGGGAACTGTGACACGCTGCTCACCGAGGAGCAGTGCCAGCTGTTGAAGGGACATTGGGGACATCTGGTGAGGCTGGGGGACACTCCTTCGGTTTGGGAACGCCTTTGGGTGTTGGGGACATCCTTGGGGACACCTGTGGGATGGGGGACACCCCTGGGTGGTGTCACCTTTGGTGGGGGACATTGTCTGGAGGATTCCCATTGGTCACCCCGCTGGGGACAGCCAGCTCAGGGTGGTCATTCCTTGAGGACACTGAGCCACGGCTGCTGTCACCCCCTTCCCCACGGGTCCCCGTGGTGGCTCTGGTGGCTGTGGCAGGTGACACAGCCGGGTGACGCCGGTGTCACGTTGTCCCCAGCGCAACAGCCGCTACGACGGGCAGATCGCCGTGTTCGGGGCCGAGCTGCAGGCCAAGCTGGGCGCCCAGAAATACTTTGTGGTCAGTGTCCCCAATGTCCCCAGTGTCACCAGTGTCCCCACCTGTGTCCTCCATCTTGTGTTGTCACCAAATTTCCCTTCATGGATTTACCAAGTGTCACCTCTCCCAACCCTCCTGAGTGTCCCCTGGTGTTCTCACGCATTTCCTGATTGTCCCTTTGTGTCATTTCCATGTCCCTGCTGTCCCCAACTCTGTCAGGTGTTCTCAGAGTGTCCCAAAGTGTCCCCTCACTCCCATCCCTTTCCCACCGTGTGTCCCCAACCCCCCTGGGACACCCTGTGTTGTGTCCCTACCTGTCCCCACCTGTCCCCAGCTCCCTGGGCCACCTCCTGCTGTGTCCCCACCTGTCCCCAACCCTGCTAGGCCACCCTGTGCTGTGTCCTCACGTGTCCCCCATGTCCCAAACTCTCTGGGCCACCTCATGATGCGTCACCACATGTCCCTGGTTCTGTCCCCACCTGTCCCAACTCTCTGGGCAACCTCATGATGTGTCCCCAACCCCTCTGGGCCACCTCATCCTGTGTCCCCACCTGTCCCCAACTCCCTGGGCCACCTCATCCTGTGTCCCCACCTGTCCCTAACTCCCTGGGCCACTTCATTCTGTGTCCCCACTTGTCCCCACCTGTCCCCAACTCCCTGACCCACCTTGTGCTCTTTCCCCACCTGTCCCCAACCCCTCTGGGCCACCTCATCCTGTGTCCCCACTTGTCCCCAACTCCCTGGTCCCCCTCATGCCATGTCCCTAACCCCATGGTCCCTCTCGTGCCATGTCCCCCTGTGTCCCCACCTTTGTCCCCACGTGTCCCCCCGTGTCCCCGGCAGGTGGGGGCGGGGGCCATCGGCTGCGAGCTGCTCAAGAACTTTGCGATGGTGGGGCTGGGCTGCGGCCCCGAGGGCAGCGTCACCGTCACCGACATGGACACCATCGAGAAGTCCAACCTCAACCGCCAGTTCCTGTTCCGGCCATGGGACGTCACGGTGAGGGCAGAGGGTTGGCCAACGTTGGGTTGGTCAAAGTTGGATTGGCTAATGTTGGGTTGGTCAACGTTGGGTTGGCCAGCGTTGGGTTGGCCAATGTTGGGTTGGCCCCTGTTGGGTTGGCCAATGTTGGATTGGCCAAAGTTGGGTTGACCAGTGTTGGGTTGCCCAGCATTGGGTTGGTCAAAGTTGGGTTGGGCCCTGTTGAGTTGGCCAATGTTGGGTTGGCCAATGTTGGATTGGCCAGCATTGGGTTGGACACTGTTGAGTTGGCCAATGTTGGATTGGCCAAAGTTGGGTTGGCCAGTGTTGGGTTGGTTAAAGTTGGGTTGGCCAATGTTGGGTTGGCCAACGTTGGGTTGGTTAAAGTTGGGTTGGCCAATTTGGCTATGCCGAGCTAGAGGTGGGTGGGGAAGGTGGAGTTGGGGGGACGATGAGGGGCAGAGTTTGGGGGGGTCTTTGAGGGTGGAGCCAGTGGGGGTTGGGGAGCTGTCGTTACAATGTTTCCATTGAGTTGGCCAAGGTCAACTGTTGAGTTTTGTGCTCATTGCCAAGGATTGAGTTTCGTGCTCAACATCAACAGTTGATTTTCTTGGCCAATGTTACCAGCTGAGTTTTGTGCTCATTGGAGTTTTTTGGCCAATGTCAACAGTTGAAGTTTTTGGCCAAAATCAATGATTGAGTTTTGTGCTCAACATTAATGGTTGAGTTTCTTGGCCAACATCAACGATTGAGTTTTCTGCTCACCGCCAACAGTTGAGTTTCTTGGCCAACATCAGCAGTTGAATTTTTTGGCCAACACCAATGGTTGAGTTTCATGGGTCAATGTCAACAGTTGAGTTTCTTGGCCAACATCAATGGTTGATTTTCTTGGCCAACATCAATGGTTGATTTTCTTGGCCAACATCAATGGTTGAGTTTCTTGATCAGCATCAATGGTTGAGTTTCTTGGCTAACATTAACGGTTGAGTTTCTTGGCCAACATCAACAGTTGGGTTTCTTGGCCAACATAAATGGTTGAGTTTCTTGGCCAACATAAATGGTTGAGTTTCTTGGCCAACATAAATGGTTGAGTTTCTTGGCCAACATCAACGGTTGAGTTTCTTGGCCAACATCAATGGTTGAGTTTCTTGGCCAACATCAGCACTTGGGTTTCTTGGCCAACATCAATGGTTGAGTTTCTTGATGAACATCAACAGTTGAGTTTCTTGGCCAACATCAATGGTTGAGTTTCTTGATGAACATCAACAGTTGAGTTTCTTGGCCAACATCACCGAGTTTCTGGGACGCACCATCAGTTTAGTAAGGGGGTGTGGCCTATGTGGGCGTGTCCCAAGGGGCGGGGCTCACTCCGGGTGTCCCCCCCGCCCCCAGAAGCTGAAGTCGGAGCGGGCGGCGGCGGCGGCGCGGGAGATGAACCCGGCGCTGCGCGTCAGCAGCCGCACCGACCGCGTGGGCCCCGACACCGAGCGCGTCTACGACGACGACTTCTTCGAGGGGCTGGACGGCGTCGCCAACGCGCTGGACAACGTGGACGCGCGTGAGGGAGGGGCTGGGGGGCGCCGGGACCCTTGGGGGGCTGCCCCATAGACATTGGGGTGCCCCATAGCCCTTGGGGTGCCCCATAGACACTGGGGTGCCCCATAGACACTGGGGTGCCCCATAGACATTGGGGTGCCCTATAGCCCTTGGGGTGCCCTATAGCCACTGGGGTGCCCCATAGACACTGGGGTGCCCCATATCTGGTGGTGCCCCATAGCCCTTGGGGTGCTGCCCCATAGACACTGGGGTGCCCTACAGCCCTTGAGGGGTGCCCCATATCTGGGGGTGCCCCATAGACATTGGGGTGCCCTATAGCCCTTGGGGGGTGTCCCATATCTGGGTGCACTATAGACGTTGGGGTGCCCTATATCTGGGGGTGCCCCATAGCCCTTGGGGTGCTGCCCCATAGACATTGGGGTGCCCCATAGGCCCTGAGGGTACCCTATAACCCTTTGGGGTGCCCTACAACCCTTTGGGGTGCCCCACACCCCATGAACCCCCCATAACCACCCCCTACCCCAGGCAGGGCTGTACATGGTATAGAGCTCCCTATATTTCCTGGTCATGCCCCATATCCAGGGGTGCCCTACAGCCCTTTGGGGTACCCTACAACCCCTGTGGGATGCCCTACAGCCCTTTTGGGGTACTCTACAACCCTTTGGGGTGCCCTACAGCACTTTGGAGTGCCCTACAACCCTTTGGGGTGCCCTACAACCCTTTTGGGGTGCCCCACACCCCATGAACCCCCATAACCCCCCGTAACCCCCCAGGCAGGGCTGTACATGGTATAGAGTTCCCTATATCTCCTGGTCATGGGGGTTCTAGATGTGGGGTGGTTGGTTGGGGGGGTCCTGGACGCCAGGTTCCCCATTTTGGGGTATCCCAGACTCAGGGTTCCCTGGTTTTGAGGGGCTCTGGACACTGCACTGCCCATTCTGGGGGATTCTGGATACCAGGGTTGTGGTTGGGGGGTTCTTGGGCCCTGGATTTGTTGTTTTGAGGGGTTGTAGACACCATATTGTTCTGGTTTGGGGGGTTCTGGACGCTGGGGTTGTGGTTTTAGGGGTCCTGGACACTGGGGTCCCCATTTTGGGGTATCCCAGACTCAGGGCTCCCTGATTTGGGGGGATCTGGACACCGGGGTCCCCATTTTGGGGTATCTCAGACTCTGGATTTCCTTTTTTGGGGAGTCTTGGATATGGAGTTGTTGTTTTAGGGGGTTGTAGACACCAGGTTCCCTGTTTTTTGAAGTCCTGGGTTCTGGTTTGGGGGGTTCTGGACACTGGGGTTGTGGTTTGGGAGGTCTTGGACGCCAGGGTTGTGGTTTTAGGAGGTCCTGGACACCAGGTTCCCCATTTTGGGGTATCCCAGACTCAGGGTTCCCTGGTTTTGGGGGGCTCTGGACACTGCACTGCCCATTCTGGGGGATTCTGGATACCAGGGTTGTGGTTGGGGGGGGTCTTGGGCCCTGGAGTTGTTGTTTTGGGGGGCTGTAGACACCGCAGTGTTCTGGTTTGGGGGGTTCTCAACACTGGGGTTGTGGTTTTAGGGGGTCCTGAGCACCGGGATCCCCAATTTTTGGGGATCCCAGACTCTTGGTTCCCCGTTTTTGAGGAGCTCTGGACACTGAAATGCACATTTTGGGGGGTTCTGGACACCAGGTTCCTTGGGTTTTGGGGTTCTGGACCAGGGTTCTGGTTTTGGGGTGTCCTGGACCCTCCAGTTCCCATTTTTGGGGTGCCCCTTGGCACTACAGCCCCATTTTGGGGTGCCCCAGCCCCATTTTGGGGGTGTCCCTGGGCACTACAGCCCCATTTTTGGGGTGCCCCTGGGCACTGCAGCCCCATTTTGGGGTGCCCCAGCCCCATTTTGGGGTACCCCTGGGCACTGCAGCCCGTTTTGGGGTGCCCCAGCCCCATTTTGGGGTGCCCCAGCCCCGTTTCGGGGTGCCCCTGGTGGCAGCCCCTCCAGTGACGCCCCCTCCTCCGCAGTGGGCCCGTGACGAGTTCGAGGGGCTCTTCAAGCAGCCGGCCGAGAACGTGAACCAGTACCTGATGTGAGTGTGGGGGAGGGACCCCCAAATCCTAGAGAGCCCCCAAATCCTAGAGAGCCCCCCCCAAATCCTAGAGAGCCCCCCTAAATCCCACAGCAGTCCCCCAGGCACCCCAAATTCCTGCAGCAGACCCTGCATCTTTTTGGGACCCCATAACCTCTCCATAACCCCCTGCACCCCCGTTTTCCCCAGGGACCCCAAGTTCCTGGAGCAGTCCCTGTGCCTCTCTGTGACCGCCCTGCACCCCCTTTTCCCCCAGGGACCCCAAGTTCCTGGAGCAGTCTCTGTGACTCTCTCTGACCCCCCCCTAACCCCCTGCACCCCGTTTCTCCCCAGGGACCCCAAGTTCCTGGAGCAGTCCCTGTGACTCTCTGTGACCCCCCTGCACCCCCTTTTTCCCCCAGGGACCCCAAGTTCCTGGAGCAGTCCCTGTGCCTCTCTGTGACCCCCCTGCACCCCCTTTTTCCCCAGGGACCCCAAGTTCCTGGAGCGGACGCTGCGCCTGGCGGGGACGCAGCCGCTGGAGGTGCTGGAGGCCGTGCAGCGCAGCCTGGTCAGCGACCGGCCCCGCGCCTGGCCCGACTGCGTGGCCTGGGCCTGCCGGCACTGGCACCGCCAGTACAGCAACAACATCCGCCAGCTGCTGCACAACTTCCCCCCGGGACAGGTGGGTGTGCCTTCGTTACCTCATTAACGCTAATTAATTACAGTGTTAGCCTGATTAGTTACCCCGTTAAACCCCAAAGAGCTCAATGAAACTGTTACCCGAACCTCGTTTATAAACCCCAACATCCACCAGCTGCTGCACAGCTTCCCCCCGGGACAGGTGGGCGTGCCTTCGTTACCTAATTAACACCAATTAATTACAGTGTTAGCCTGATTAGTTACCCCGTTAAACCCCAAAGAGCTCAATTAAACTGTTACCCGAACCTCGTTTATAAACCCCAACATCCGCCAGCTGCTGCACAACTTCCCCCCGGGACAGGTGGGCGTGCCTTCATTACCTCATTAACGCTAATTAATTACAGTGTTAGCCTGATTAGTTACCCTGTTAAACCCCAAAGAGCTCAATTAAACTGTTATCCCAACCTTGTTTATAAACCCCAACATCCGCCAGCTGCTGCACAACTTCCCCCTGGGACAGGTGGGCACCTGCAGTTACCTAATTAACACCAATTAATTACAGCGTTAGCCTGATGAGTTACCCTGTTAAACCCCAAAGAGCTCAATTAAACTGTTACCCCAACCTCGTTTATAAACCCCAACATCCACCAGCTGCTGCACAACTTTCCCCTGGGACAGGTGGGTGTGCCTTCATTACCTAATTAACACCAATTAATTATAGTGTTAGCCTGATGAGTTACCCTGTTAAACCTCAAAGAGCTCAATTAAACTGTTATCCCAACCTTGTTTATAAACCCCAACACCTGCCAGCTGCTGCACAACTTCCCCCTGGGACAGGTGGGCGTGCCTTCGTTACCTCATTAACGCTAATTAATTACATTGTTAGCCTGATTGGTTACCCTGTTAAACCCCAAAGAGCTCAATTAAACCTGTTACCCCAACCTCGTTTATAAACCCCAACACCTGCCAGCTGCTGCACAACTTCCCCCCGGGACAGGTGGGCACCTGTAATTGCCTCATTAACACAAATTAATTACAATGTGAAACTAATTCATAACATAATTAACCCCAAATAGCTCGTTTATCCCAATCAATTACCTCATTTACTCCAATCTCATTTATAAACCCCAACACCCGCCAGCTGCACCACAACATCCCCCTGGGACAAGTGACCATGCCTTAATTACCTCATTAGCTTAATTAGTTACATTGTTAGCCCTGATTAATTATTTCAGTAACCCCAAATAATTCATTTATCTCGATGAATTACCTCATTTACCTCATCACCCACCAGGTGCTGCACAATTTAGTCCCTGGACAGGTTATGAACCTCATTAACACCAATTAATTACCTCATTAAATCAAATTAACCTAATTAACAGTTAATTACCTTATTGACACCAATTCATTACCTCGTTTACCCCAACACCCACCAGCTGCTGCACAGCTTCCCCCAGGACATATCTTAATTATTTCATTAATCTAATTAATCTCCTTGTAAACCTAATTAATCATCTCAGTAACTGCCTGTTAATTAGCTCATTATCTCAGTTAATTACCTCGTTAACCCTGATGGTTTTTGCCCCCACAGAAAACGAATTCGGGGACCCTGTTCTGGTCGGGGCCCAAGCGCTGCCCCCACCCGCTGGTGTTTGACCCCGACAACGTGAGTGGGGCCACCTGTGTCACCTGTGTGTCATTAATGTCACCTGTGTGTCACCTGGGCATCATTTATGTCACCTGTGTCACATCTGTGTCACCTGAGTGTCATTAATGTCACCTGAGTGTCACCTGTGTCACACCTGTGTGTCATCTGCATGCCATCTGTGCCACCTGAGGGTGTCACCTGTGCCCCTTTGGGTGCCCCCTGTGTCCCTTTGGGTGCCCCCTGTGCCCCTTTGGGTGTCACCTGTGCCCCTCTGGGTGCCCCCTGTGCCCCTCTGGGTGTCCCCTGTGTCCCCTTTGGGTGTCACCTGTGCCCCTTTGGGTGCCCCCTGTGTCCCCTTTGGGTGTCACCTGTGCCCCTCTGGGTGCCCTCTGTGCCCCTTTGGGTGTCACCTGTGCCCCTCTGGGTGCCCCCTGTGCCCCTTTGGGTGCACCCTGTGTCCCCTTTGGGTGTCACCTGTGCTCCTCTGGGTGCCCCCTGTGCCCCTTTGGGTGTCACCTGTGTCCCTTGAGGGTGCCCCCTGTGCCCCTTTGGGTGCCCCCGGTGTCCCCTTTGGGTGCCCTCTGTGCCCCTTTGGGTGTCACCTGTGCCCCTCTGGGTGCCCCCTGTGTCCCCTGAGGGTGTCACCTGTGTCCCTTTGGGTGCCCCCTGTGCCCCTTTGGGTGCCCCCGGTGTCCCCTTTGGGTGCCCTCTGTGCCCCTTTGGGTGTCACCTGTGCCCCTCTGGGTGCCCCCTGTGTCCCCTGAGGGTGTCACCTGTGTCCCTTTGGGTGCCCCCTGTGCCCCTCTGGGTGCCCCCTGTGTCCCCTTTGGGTGTCACCTTTGCTCCTCTGGGTGCCCCCTGTGCCCCTCTGGGTTCCCCTCTGGGTGTCCCCTGTGCCCCTTTGGGTGCCCCCTGTGTCCCCTTTGGGTGTCACCTTTGCTCCTCTGGGTGCCCCCTGTGCCCCTCTGGGTGCCCCTCTGGGTGCCCCCTGTGCCCCTTTGGGTGTCACCTGTGCCCCTTTGGGTGTCACCTGTGCCCCTCTGGGTGCCCTCTGTGCCCCTTTGGGTGTCACCTGTGCCCCTCTGGGTGGCCCCTGTGCCCCTTTGGGTGTCACCTGTGCCCCTCTGGGTGCCCCTTTGGGTGTCCCCTGTGTCCCCTGTGCCCCTCTGGGTGTCCCCTGTGCCCCTTTGGGTGCCCCCTGTGTCCCCTGTGCCCCTCTGGGTGCCCCCTGTGCCCCTCTGGGTTCCCCTCTGGGTGTCCCCTGTGTCCCCTTTGGGTGCCCCCTGTGTCCCCTGTGCCCCTCTGGGTGCCCCTCTGGGTGTCCCCTGTGTCCCCTTTGGGTGTCCCCTGTGCCCACCTGCTGTCCCTGTCACAGCCCCTGCACCTGGATTACGTGGTGGCCGCCGCCAACCTGTTTGCGCAGAGCTACGGCATCGCGGGCTCGCGGGACCGCGCGGCCGTGGCCGAGCTGCTGCGGCACGTGCGCGTCCGCCCTTCACGCCCGCGCCGCGTGCGCATCCACGTGTCTGACCAGGAGCTGCAGAGCGCCAGCGCCGCCCTGGGTACGGCAAATTATACTGGGGATACTGGGAGTACTGGGAGAGGGGCTGGGGACACTGGGAGTACTGGGAGAGGGGCTGGGGACACTGGGAGAGGGGCTGGGGGCACTGGGAGTACTGGGAAAGGGGCTGGGGGCACTGGGAGCTGCCAGCGCCGGCGTGCGCATCCACGTGTCTGACCAGGAGCTGCAGAGCGCCAGCGCCGCCCTGGGTGCGGGTGGGATACTGGGGGAACTGGGAGTACTGGGAGAGGGGCTGGGGAGCACTGGGAATACTGGGAGAGGGGCTGGGGGCACTGGGGAGCTGCCAGCGCCGGCGTGCGCATCCACGTGTCTGACCAGGAGCTGCAGAGCGCCAGCGCCGCCCTGGGTACGGCAAATTATACTGGGAGTACTGGGAGTACTGGGAGAGGGCTGGGGAGCACTGGGGAACTGGGAGAGGGCTGGGGGCACTGGGGAGCTGCCAGCGCCGGCGTGCGCATCCACGTGTCTGACCAGGAGCTGCAGGCGCCAGCGCCACCCTGGGTACGGGAATTGGGATACTAGGAATACTGGGAGAGGGGCTGGGGGCACTGGGAGTACTGGGAGAGGGGCTGGGGAGCACTGGGGGGACTCAGAGAGGGGCTGGGGGCACTGGGGAGCTGCCAGCGCCGGCGTGCGCATCCACGTGTCTGACCAGGAGCTGCAGAGCGCCAGCGCCGCCCTGGGTACGGGAATGGGATACTGGGGGAACTGGGAGTACTGGGAGAGGGGCTGGGGACACTGGGAGTACTGGGAGAGGGGCTGGGGAGCACTGGGGAGCTGCCAGCGCCAGAGTGCGCATCCACGTGTCTGACCAGGAGCTGCAGAGCGCCAGCAACGCCCTGGGTATGGGAATGGGATACTGGGGATACTGGGAGTACTGGGAGAGGGGCTGGGGAGCACTGGGAGTACTGGGAGAGGGGCTGGGGACACTGGGGAGCTGCCAGCGCCGGCGTGCGCATCCACGTGTCTGACCAGGAGCTGCAGAGCGGCAGCGCCGCCCTGGGTACAGGAATGATACTGGGGGAAACTGGGAGAGGGGCTGGGGGGCACTGGGAGTACTGGGAGAGGGGCTGGGAACACTGGGGAACTGCCAGTGCCGCCCTGGGTACGGCCACAGGCAACTGGGGGACTGGGAGAGGGGCGGGGGGCTGCCAGCACCGCACTGAGTACGGGACTGGGGACACTGGGGGGACTGGGGGAACTGAGGGGCTGCCAGCACCACCCTGGGTATGGGGAATGGGGCACTGGGAATACTGGGGGGACTGGGAGAGGGACTGCAGGCTGCCAGCACCGCGCTGGGTATGGGAACTGGGGGAACTGGGGGAACTGGGAAAGAGCCTGGGGGCACTGGGAACGCTGGGGAGCTGCCAGTGCCACACTGGGTATGGACTGGGGACACTGGGGGGCCTGGCAGTGCCACTGTGGGTGAGGGGCTCAGGGGGTCCCATGGGGGTCCCTTGAGTACCGGGGGTCCCGTGGGGGTGTTGGGGGTCCCGTGGGGGTGTTGGGGGTCCGTCAGGGTCCGTGGGAGTGTTGGGGGTCCGTGGGGGTGTTGGGGTCCGTGGGGTCCCGTGGGGGTGTTGAGGGTCCCGTGGGTGCTGGGGATTCCATGGGGGTGTTGAGGGTCCTGTGGGGGTGTTGGGGGTCCCGTGGGTGCCGGGGTCCCACCGTTGCCCTCCCACAGACGACGGGCGCCTGGAGGAGCTGAAGGCGTCGCTGCCCAGCCCCGAGGAGCTGCCGGGATTCCGCATGTTCCCCATAGACTTCGAGAAGGTGGGGGCTGCCCCCCAACCCCCCTCAAACCCCCTGTGTGCCCCCCAACCCCCTCAGTGTCCTCCAACACCCATGGGTGCCCCCCAACCCCCTCAGTGCCCACCAACACCACTGTGTGCCCCCAGTTCCCCTGGGTGCTGCCCCCCAACCCCCTCAGTGCCCCCCAGCACCCATGGATGCCCCCCAACTCCCCTGGGTGCCCCACAACACCCCTTGGTGCCCCCTTTGGGTGCTCCCACCCACCTGGGTGCCCCCAACCCTCTTGAGTGGCCCCCACCCCCCCCCCGTCCCCAGGACGATGACTCCAATTTCCACATGGATTTCATCGTGGCCGCCTCCAACCTGCGGGCGGAGAACTACGACATCCCCCCGGCCGACCGGCACAAGGTGGGCACTGGGGGCACTGGGAGAGGGGCTGGGGGGCACTGGGAGCACTGGGAGAGGGACTGGGGGCACTGGGAGCGCTTGGAGAGGGGCTGGGGGCACTGGGAGAGGGCTGGGGCACTGGGAGAGCGGCTGGGGACACTGGGGGAGCACTGGGGGCACTGGGAGAGGGACTGGGGGCACTGGGGGAGCACTGGGAGAGCGGCTGGGGACACTGGGGGAGCACTGGGGGCACTGGGAGAGGGACTGGGGGCACTGGGAGCACTTGGAGAGGGGCTGGGGGCACTGGGGAGCACTGGGAGAGGGGCTGGGGGCACTGGGAGCACTGGGAGAGCGGCTGGGGACACTGGGAGAGCACTGGGAGAGGGGCTGGGGGCACTGGGGGGGCACTGGGAACATTAGGGAGGCACTGGGAACACTGGGGGTCAGTGGGTGGGGGTTGCCATAAATCCCTCAAACTTTTTTTTTTTTTTTTTTTTTACCATCCCCCAAACCCTACATCCCATTTTATTTTTTTTTTATTATTTATTTTATTGTATTGTATTTTATTTTATTTCATACTTTATTTTTTTTACCATCCTCTAAACCCTACATCCCATTTTTTTAAAAATTATTTTATTTTATTTTATTTTATTTTATTTTGTTTTATTTTATTTTATTTTATTTTATTTCATACTTTATTTTTTTTACCATCCTCTAAACCCTACATCCCTTTTTTTAAAATTATTTTATTTTTTTATTTTATTTTATTTTATTTTATTTTATACTTCATCTTTTTTTTTTTACCATCCTCCAAACCCTACATCCCATTTTATTTTTTTAAATTATTTTATTTTATTTTATTTTATTTTATTTTATTTTATTTTATTTTATCTTTATCTTTTTTTTTTACCATCCCCTAAATCCTATATCGCTTTTTTTTTTTTTTAATTTATTTATTTTATTTTATATTTTATTCTATATTTTATATTTAATATTTTATTTTATTTTATTTTATTTTATTTTATTTTATATTTTATTTTATTTTATTTTATTTTATTTCATTTCATACTTTAACCTCTTTTTTAATATATTTTTTAAAAATATTTTTTATTTTATTTTATTTCATTTCATTGGATCCGTTACCATCCCCAGAGCAAGCTGATCGCAGGCAAGATCATCCCGGCCATCGCCACCACCACGGCGGCCGTGGTGGGGCTGGCGTGCCTGGAGCTCTTCAAGCTGGTGCAGGGGCACCGCCGGCTCAGCTCCTACAAAAACGCCTTCCTCAACCTGGCCCTGCCCTTCGTGGGCTTCTCCGAGCCCCTGGCCTGCCCCCGCAACAAGGTGGGGGAGGGGAGGGGGTTTGGGGTCGTGGGGGTGGGAGCCTGGAGGGGATTTGGGGTCACTGTGGGGCTGGGGGTCATTCCCAGAGGGGGTTTGGGGTCACTGTGGGGCTGGGGGTCATTCCCAGAGGGGGTTTGGGGTCACTGTGGGGGTGGGGGTCATTCCCAGAGGGGATTTGGGGTCATTGTGGGGCTGGGGGTCATTGCCAGAGGGGATTTGGGGTCACTGTGGGTTTGGGGGTCATTCCCAGAAGGGATTTGGGGTCGTTGTGGGGGTGGGGTTTGCTTCTAGAGGGGATTTTGGGTCACTGTGGGGGTGGGGGGTGTGGGCAGATGAGGTTTGGGGTCACTGTGGGTTTGGGGGTCACTCCCAGAGGGGATTTGGGGTCACTGTGGGGCTGGGGGTCATTCCCAGAGGGGATTTGGGGTCATTGTGGGGAGGCTGGAGGGGGTTTGGGGTCGCTCTGGGGTCGTGGGGTGGGCAGAGGGGATTTGGGGTCACTGTGGGGCTGGGGGTCATTCCCAGAGGGGTTTGGGGTCACTGTGGGTTTGGGGGTCATTCCCAGAGGGGATTTGGGGTCACTGTGGGGCTGGAGGTCATTCCCAGAGGGGATTTGGGGTCACTGTGGGGCTGGGGGTCATTCCCAGAGGGGGGTTGGGGTCACTGTGGGTTTGGGGGTCACTCCCAGAAGGGGTTTGGGGTCACTGTGGGTTTGGGGGTCATTCCCAGAGGGGATTTGGGGTCACTGTGGGGCTGGAGGTCATTCCCAGAGGGGGTTTGGGGTCACTGTGGGTTTGGGGGTCACTCCCAGAGGGGGTTTGGGGTCACAGTGGGTTTGGGGTCATTCCCAGAGGGGATTTGGGGTCACAGTGGGTTTGGGGGTCACTCCCAGAGGGGGTTTGGGGTCCCCCCCGTGGCTCTGAGCCCCCTGCCCTGTCCCAGTACTACGAGGTGGAGTGGACGCTGTGGGACCGGTTCGAGGTGCAGGGGCTGCAGCCCGACGGGCAGGAGATGACCCTGCGCCAGTTCCTCGCCTACTTCAAGGTACTGGGAGCCACTGGGGGCAACTGGGAGGGACTGGGAGGGGGGCAGGGGACAACTGAGGGACCCTGACAGAGAGGAGAGTGCTGGGAAAGGGGGAAGGGTCAAGGCCCTGCAGTGGCCGATGTCCCCAAGCCCTGCTGACCCCTGCAGTGGCCGATGTCCCCAGGCCCTGCTGACCCCTGCAGTGGCCGATGTCCCCAAGCCCCGCTGACCCCTGCAGTGGCCGATGTCCCCAGGCCCTGCTGACCCCTGCAGTGGCCGATGTCCCCAGGCCCTGCTGACCCCCTTAGTGGCTGATGTCCCCAAGCCCTGCTGACCCCTGCAGTGGCCGGTGTCCCCAGGCCCCGCTGACCCCTGTAGTGGCCGATGTCCCCAAGCCCTGCTGACCCCTGCAGTGGCCGATGTCCCCAGGCCCTGCTGACCCCTGCAGTGGCCGATGTCCCCAGGCCCCGCTGACCCCTGCAGTAGCTGATGTCCCCAGGCCCCGCTCACCCCTGCAGTGGCCGATGTCCCCAGGCCCCGCTGACCCCTGCAGTGGCCAATGTCCCCAAGCCCCGCTGACCCTTGCAGTGGCCGATGTCCCCAGGCCCTGCTGACCCCCTGTCCCCCCTGTCCCCGTGTCCCCACAGAAGGAGCACCGGCTGGAGATCACGATGCTGTCCCAGGGCGTGTCCATGCTCTACTCCTTCTTCATGCCGGCGGCCAAGCTGCGCGAGCGCCACGACCAACCGTAGGGCTGGGGACACTGGGGACATTGGGGACAGTGGGGACACTGGGGACACTGGGGACATTGGGGACAGTGGGGACAGTGGGGATAGTGGGGACAATGGGGATAGCGGGGACACTGGGGATAGTGGGGACACTGGGGACAGTGGGGACAATGGGGATAGTGGGGACACTGAGGATAGTGGGGACAATGGGGACACTGGGGATAGTGGGGATAGTGGGGACAATGGGGACACTAGGGATAGTGGGGACACTGGGGATAGTGGGGACAATGGGGATAGTGGGGACACTGGGGATAATGGGGACAATGGGGACACCGGGGACACTGAGGACAGTGGGGATAGTGGGGACCCTGGGGATACTGGGGACAATGGGGACACTAGGGATAGTGGGGATACTGGGGATAGTGGGGACACCGGGGACATTGGGGACATATAGGGACATTGGGAGATACTGGGAACATCCAGGGATTTTAGGGACACTGGGGACATTCAGGGATGTTGGGGGACAGTGGGGACACCGGGGACACTGAGGACACCAGGGATATTAGGGGACACTGGGGGACACCAGGGGACATCCAGGGACACTGGGGCACACTGGGGACACTGAGGACATCCAGGGGATAGTGGGGACACCAGGGACACTGGGAGAACGCTGTCCTGTGGTGTGGGGACGTGTCCTGGGGTGGGGACAGCGCGTGGCTGTGTCCCCTCCCTGTGTGAGCCCCTCCCCTGTGGGTGCTGGGCACTCCTGGTGTCCCCTCCTGTCCCCATAGGATGACCCGTGCCACATGTCCCTGCCATGTCCCCTGTTCCTGCAGGGTGACAGACACTGTCCCCTATGTCCCCTCATGTCTTCCCTGTCCCCAGAGGGTGACAGAGACTGTCCCCTGTCCCTGCAGGATGACACTGTACTCCATGTCGCTGCCATGTCCCCTTGTCCCCACAGGGTGACAGACACTGTCCCCTCAGAATGACAGACATTGTACCCCCATCCCCCGTGCCCTGACGCCCCTGTCCCCACAGGATGACAAACACTGTCCCCTCAGGGTGACAGACAGTGTCCCCTCATGTCCCCTGTCCCCACAGGATGACAGACAGTGTCCCCTCAGGGTGACAGTGTCCCCTCATGTCCCCTGTCCCCGCAGGATGACAAACACTGTGCCCCCTGTCCCCACAGGATGACTGACACTGTCCCCTGAGGGTGACAGACAGTGTCCCCCTCATGTCCCCTGTCCCCGCAGGATGACAAACACTGTGCCCCCTGTCCCCACAGGGTGACAGACACTGTCCCCACAGGATGACAGACAGTGTCCCCTCATGTCCTCTGTCCCCACAGGGTGACAGACACTGTCCCCACAGGATGACAGACACAGTGCCCACCGTCCCCACAGGATGACACTGTCCCCTCAGGGTGACAGTGTCCCCTCATGTCCCCTGTCCCCGCAGGATGACGGAGATCGTCATGCGGGTGTCCAAGAAGAAGCTGGGCCGCCATGTCAAGGCTCTGGTGTTCGAGCTCTGCTGCAACGACGACAGCGACGCCGACATCGAGGTGCCCTACGTGCGCTACACCTTCCGCTAGGGGGCGCCCCCGGCCCCGCCCCTCCGCCCGGCCACGCCCCCAGCACAGGCCCCGCCCCCGGCACGCCCCGCCCCTCCCCCATAGTCGTTGTTGTGTCGGCCCCGCCCCTGGGATGGGGGTGGGGTTTGGGGGGCGGGGCGAGGGCCCCGCCCAATAAACATAGACCTTGGCAAAAAGGGGGCGTGTCTGAGTAGTGACAAGTGACCTGGTGGTGGCACTGGCATGGCTGGCACATGACAGCAGTGACAAATGACCCCATGGTGGCACTGCCACAGCCAGCACCTGACAGTGGTGACAAATGATCCCATGGTGGCACTGGTGGCACTGCCATGGCTACCATGTGACAGGGGTGACAAATGACCCTGTAGGGGCACTGACCATGGTGGCACTGGCATGGCTAGAATGTGACAGCGGTGACAAATGACCCCATGGTGGCAGTGGCCATGGTGGCACTGCCATGGCTGGCACATGACAGTGGTGACAAATGATCCCAATGGTGGCATTGACCATGGTGGCACTGGCATGGCTAGAAAGTAACAGTGGTGACAAATGACCCAGTGGTGGCACTGGTACAGCTGGCACCTGACAACAGTGACAAATGACCCGATGGTGGCACTGACCATGGTGGCACTGCCATGGCTGGCACGTGACAGTGGTGACAAATGATCCTGCGGTGGCACTGGCCATGGTGACACTGGCACAGCCAGCACCTGACAGCATTGACAAATGACCCTGTGGTGGCACCAGGTTGGCAGCAAGTTGGGGACACCACGGTGGCTTTATTGGGGGTGGTGACACGGAGGGACCCTCCTTAGTGACATCATGCAGGGCTCAGTGTCACCTGCAGGCCTTGGGGACTTGGTGTCACCCACAGGCAGCTGCTGCTGTGTGTCACGGGTGGCAGCTGTGTCACCTGTGAAGGGTCAGCACAGCCCTGTGTCACCTGTGTCCTCTGGCTCACGGTGTCACCTGTGTCCCTGTGTGTCCCCATGTGTCACCTGCAGACGCGTCCTCGCTGTCCATGTCACGCAGTCACTGAGGTCGCTGTGTCACCCTCGGTGTCCCCAAGTGTCCCTGTGGGGGTCTGGCTGTCCCTGCTGTCCCCACTGTCCCCAGCCAGGTGACATTTCTGCCGCAGCAGTTGCCGGTACCGGGCGGCCGCAGCTTCCACGGTGGCCTGGAGCTCTGCCACCTCCACGGCCAGTGTCACCCCTGGGGACAGAGGGGACACCAGGGGGACAAGGAGGTCATGGGGGGGTCATGACCTTTAGTCCCTCCCTCCCTGCCCAGTTTTGGGGACTCCCCACATTTGGGGCATTTCCTCCATTCATCCCCTCAGCTTTGGGGATCCTGTTTTTTGGGGATCCCCCAGTGCCTCCCAGTTCCCCCCAGTTCCTCCCAGTTCCCCCCAGTCCTCACCCTTCTGGAAGCTGCCCTGGGCCTGCCGCAGGCTGGGGGGCACCAGGACCCCAAACCAGCCCAGGGGGTCTGAGGGGGGCCGGGTGGGGGCCCCCCCTTTTCCCGGGGCTCCCCGGCGCTGCCGCAGCCCTGGGGGAGAGAGAAAAATCAGAGACCCTCCCCCAAAAACAACTCAGCACCCCAAATTCCTCCCCTGCACCCCCTCCCAGCACCCATGGGTGACATCCCCAGAACCCCCAGTCTGTCCCCAGCACCCACTGGGGACATTTTGGGGACCCCCCCCCCCACCCACAGCCCCCCCCTCACCGTCACCCCCCCCCTGCTGGGGGTTGGGGTCCTCGGGGTCCCCCCCTGTTCCAGGCACCTCCTCAAAGTGGGGGCGTCCCTCCGGGTCCTGCCTGGGGGTGACACGGTGGGGACAGTGTCACCAGCACGCCTTGGTGTCCCTCTGCCACCACAGGGACATCCCAGCACCCCATTGTCACCCCCCTGCACTCTTAAACCTCATCAGTGACATCAGTGTTGCCTCTGTGTCACCTCCCCAAACTGGGGACACCCCAGTGAGTGTCCCCAATGTGCTCATGTCCCTGTCATCCCCCACTGAGTGTCCCCAATGTCCCTCCCTGTGTCCCTGTCACTTCCCTGTGTGTCTCCAATGTCCCTCCCAAGGTCCCTCTCAATGTCCCTGTCACCCCCAGTGAGTGTCCCCAGTGTCCCTCCTTGTGTCCCTGTCACCTCCCACTGAGTGTCCCCAATGTCCCTCCCTGCGTCCCTGTCACCCCCCACTGAGTGTCCCCAGTGTCCCTCCCTGTGTCCCTGTCACCTCCCCCAGTGTGTCCCCAATGTCCCTCCCCGATGTCCCACTGCCCCCCCAGTGTCCCTGTCCCTCAGTGTCCCCCCACCTGTGGCACACACGGACTCGGGGCACCATGGTGGCCCCGTACTGCAGGGACGAGACGCGGTGACAGCCCAGGGAGTAGCGGGTCTGAGCCAGGGACAGCCACCCCTGCGGGGACATTGGGGACATTGGGGACACAGCATGGGGACAGCCACCCCTGCAGGAACATTGGGGACATTGGGGACACAGCATGAGGACAGCCACCCCTGCAGGAACATTGGGGACACAGCATGGGGACAGCCACCCCTGCGGGGACATTGGAGATATTGGGGACATAGCACGGGGACAGCCACCACTGCGGGGACACCCAGCCCTAGAGGGACACAGGGGGACATTTAGGGGGACAGAAGGACAGCCAGCCCTGGGGACACAGGGACATGAGGTCAGGGACAGTCACCTAGGGGGACACACGGGGACATAACTCACAGCCAGCCCTGGGGACATGGGGAGCACGTGGCCCCGTGGCGTGTCCCTTTGTGTCCCCACAGTGGGTCACATGTCCCAGGACGGGTGGGGTGTCCCCAGCCATGTCCCCACAGCAGAGGACTGTCCCCAGCTGTGTCCCCACGGGGTTGGCACATCCCTGTAGTGGGTGACAGGCGCCAGGTGTGTCCCTGTGGCAGGTGGCACCTCCTCACACGTGTCCCCACGAGGACTGGGGTGTCCCCGTTGTGTCCCCACTGTGTCCCCGTGTCCCCTCACCTGCCGCAGGTGCTGCTCCAGCTGCTCCCGCCGCTGCTGCAGCAGCTCCAGCGCCTCCATCACCTCCAGCGCGGCCGCGTCCAGGGACAGCGACAGCGACCCTGGGGGGGGACACGGCTCAAAACCCCCAGACCCACCAAAACCGTCCCACACCCCGGGACCGGCCCAGCGTCCCCATGGTGTCACCCGTGTCCCCGCAGACGCCCCCAAACACCCCCGGGACCCCCAGAGACCCCAAAAAACCCCCCCGGAGCCCCGGCCCTCCCTCACCGTCCATCGCTGCCCTCAGCGCGGCCTCAGGCCCGGCCCCGCCTCATCCAATCGCAGCCCGCCCCGGCTCCTCTCAGCCAATCAGCGCGCGCTAAACCCGATGGGCGGGGCCTGCGTGAGGGCCGGAAGCTCTGAGGGATGACGCCGACCTGGCCGCCATCTTGAGTGAGGGCACAGAGTTCCCGCCCCTTCCCGGCAGCACCGCGCGCTCCCATTGGTCCGCCGGCGCTCGGCCAATGGGAGGCGGCGGTGCTGGGAGGTCCCGGCGTGTGAGGAGCAGCGCGGAGCGGAGCGGCTGCCACCATGGTGAGGAGGCTGGGGAGCTTTGGGGTTCTGTGTCCCCTTCGTGTCCTCCCCTTGTCCCCTCCGTGGCGCCCCCGGCCTCCCCCCACATCGCCCCCGTGTCCATCCTCTCATCTCCGTGTCCCCCACAGCGGGCCGTACCCCACTCCCCATATCCCCACATCCCCCCTCACGTGCCCCTCACTCTTCATCCGATGTCCCTCAGTGTCACCGCTGTCCCTCACCCCTCGATGCCACCTCAGCCGTGTCCCCCCTCCCCTCATCGCTCCGTGTCCCCCACACCGGGCCCTTCCCCACATCTCCCCCGGCGTCACCCTCGGTGTCACCCCCGCGGTGTCACCCCCGGTGTCACCTCTCTCTGTCGCCGTGTCGCAGCTGCGGCGCCAGGCCCGGGAACGCCGCGAGTACCTGCAGCGCCGGGCGAGGGAGCAGCAGCAGCAGCGGCAGCGGGAGCGCAGGGAGAGCCTGCGGCGGGCGCTCGACGGTACCGGGGCACGGGGAGGGGACGAGAGAGGGGCTGGGAGGGGGGAAAAGGCAGCGAGAGGGGTAAAGAGGAGCAGGGAGGAATTTCTGGGGGGGTACAGGGGTTTGGGAGGAGTTTAAGGGATGTTAGGAGAGATTCTAGGAGTGTGAAAAGGGAGCTGGAGGCAGCAAAGATTTGGAGGAGTTAAGGAGAGCTTCGGGGGATTTGGGATATTTGGGGTTGTTAAAGGGACGTTAAAAGGGGAGACTGGGGGTGCTGCGGGCGCAGGGGTTTATTTGGGGCTGGGGTATTTGAAATGGGGAGGTTTTGGGGGGTTCTGTGTGAGCCCCCCCATTTCTGTGCCCCCCAGAGAATCGGCTGCTGCCCACGGAGCTGCGGCACGAGGCTCTGGCCCTGCAGAAGGAGCTCGAGTTCGACTTCGAGGCACCGGCGGGTGAGTGGGACCCCCAAATTGGGGAGAGGGTGGAGAGAGGGAACCCCAAATTTGGGGGATTGGAACTTCCAAACCCAGAGATGGGGGACAGGTAAGAGCCTTGGATGGTGAGCTGGACCCCAAAATGGGGAGAGGGGAGTCCTGGAGGCAGCCCAAAAACGACCTAAAAAAATAGGCTGGACCCAGAATCAAATTTGCCTCATTTCCCGAAATTATGTGTGGGTTTTTTAATTCCCCAGATAAGATTCAATTCACCCCAAAATGAGCAGGGGGCTGCACCCCCAATCTGGGCCTCATTCCTCCCACAATCAGCCATGAATCCCCTAAAATGGGAATTAAATCTGAATCCCCCCAAAACCACATCACTGAATTGACCCCAACTGCCCGTGGGGTGGGTGTGGCTGCAGTGGGCGGGGCTGGGAATGCAAGGGGTGTGGCCTGACAAGCCCCGCCCCCAGGGACAGGTGACAGCCAGGATGACGAGTACAGGTGGGCGGGGCTGGAGCCCCCCAAGGTGATGGTGACGACATCACGTGACCCCAGCTCCCGCCTGCGGCTCTTCACCAAGGTGGGCGTGGCCAGGTTTGGGTGTGGCTCTGGGGTGGGTGTGGCTGGGTTTGGGTGTGGCCTGAGCTGGGTGTGGCTCTGGGGTGGGTGTGGCTGGGTTTGGGTGTGGCCCTGGGGCTGTGGCTGAGGTGGGTGTGGCCAGTTTGGGGTGTGGCTCTGGGGTGGGTGTGGCCTGAGCTGGGTGTGGTATTTTTGGGTGTGGCCAAATTTGGGCATGGCCTGGAGCGGGTGTGGGCAGTTTTGGGTGTGACCTGAGGTGGGTGTGGCTCTGAGGTGGGTGTGGCCAGTTTTGGGTGTGGCCTGAGGTGGGTGTGGCTCTGTTTGGGTGTGGTCCCAGCCCAGCTTGAGCACCTTGACCCCACCCCATGGGGGCTTGACTTCAGCAAGGGGTGGGACTTTGATGGGTGTGGTTGGCCAGTGGGAGGGGCTTGTTTGGCTCCACCCATTGGAGGGTGAAACCCATGGAAGTGGGAGGACTTTTTGTGGGCGTGGCCTCAATATGGGCGTGGCTCCCATCAACCCTAACTTGGTTAAAGGGGCGGGGCCAGAGATGGGCGTGTCCTTATCACTCTATTAAAGCAACACAGACTTGGGGACACAAAGGGGGTGATTTATGGGACACGGGGACACCGCAGTGACACAAGCGGGGACACAAACAGGGCGTGGCGCCCCCTGACCCCGCCCCCACGCCCCTGGGCAGGAGCTGTGCCTGCTGCTGCCGGGGCTCGCCGCATGAACCGGGCCGTGCCGAGCTGGGCGCGCTGGTGGCCGCGTGTCGCGCCGCCGGCGTCACCGACCTGCTGCTGCTGCACGAGACCCGCGGGCGGCCCGGTCAGTGCTCCCCCTTTCTGGGAGGGTCTCCCCCTTTTTTTGGGGGGGGGTTAATCCCACCCTGGTTGAGGGGTGTGTCCTGATCGAGCCCCCCCCCCACTCCTAGATGGGCTGATCGTGTCCCACCTGCCCCACGGCCCCACTGCCCATTTCACCCTGAGCGGGGCCGTGCTGCGCCAGGAGGTCGGGGGGCTCGGGGGGGCCCCGCTGGCCGCCCCCCACCTGCTGCTGCTGCGCCTGGATTCCACCCTTGGGAAAAGGGTACGGCCAGGGGGGGACAGGGAGGCAAAGAGGGGATGTGAGGGGACGTTTGGGGACAGGGAGGACAAAGGGAGGATGTGAGGGGATATTTGGGGACAGGGAGGACAAGGGGGGGATGTGAGGGGACGTTTGGGGACAGGGAGGCAAAGAGGGGATGTGGGGGGACATTTGGGGACAGGGAGGACAAAGGGGGGATGTGAGGGGATATTTGGGGACAGGGAGGACAAAGGGGGATGTGAGGGGACATTTGGGGACAGGGAGGACAAAGGGGGATGTGAGGGGATATTTGGGGACAGGGAGGAGAAATTGGGGGATGTGAGGGGACATTTGAGGACAGAGAGGACAAAGGGGGATGTGAGGGGATATTTGGGGACAGGGAGGACAAAGAGGGGGATGTGAGGGGACACTGGGGAGGAAATGGGGACACCAGGGAGGAGCACAGGAGGTGCCAGGGTTGGGGTGACCCCACTGCTGTCCCCCCCTCAGGTGGGGACCATCCTGAAGCACCTGTTCCCCGTTCCCCGCCCCGACAGCCGCCGCGTGGTGACCTTTGCCAACGAGGATGACGTCATTTTAGTGCGGTGGGTGACACGTGAGGGGACACAGTGACACGGACAGACCCCCCCCCCACTGTCCCCTCTGACCCCTCCCTCCCCACAGGAACCACGTGTACCGGCGCCGGGGCCGGACGGTGGAGCTGGAGGAGGTTGGACCCCGTTTCCAGCTGAGGCGTGAGTGTCCCCTAGTGTCCCCAACAGCCTTAAAAGTGTCCTCAAAAATCCCAACAATCCCCCCGTGTGTCCCCCCCCAGCCTACCTGATCCGCCTGGGGACCCTGGAGCAGGGGGACGCCGCTGATGTGGAGTGGCGCTGGCACCCCTACACGGCCACGGCCCCCAAGCGCCGCCTGCTCAGCGCCACCTGAGCCCCCCCGGGCCCCCCCAGCACCTGGAGAACCCCCCAGGTGGGACCCACCTGCAGGCCTGAGACCACCCCGGCAGCTGAGCCCGCTCTGGATTCCCCCAGGCACGTCTGGGTCTCGCAGAATCAGTTTTTATTTGTTGTAATAAATTGGTTTTTTCTATATCGGGCTCGGTAAGGATTGGTCGGGTTCTGCTGCGGCCCCTCCTCTATGGGGGGGGCTCAGGGATCCGGGGCCCCCCCCTCATACCTGGGACCACTCGGCCGGGGGGTCCCGCGGCCCCTTGGGCTTCCCAATGCGGAAATTAAACCCTGCGGGGGGAGCAGGGGGTCAGTGAGGAGGGGGGGCTGGACAGTGCTGAACCCCCCTGGACCCCCCTGGACACCGAGACCCCCACCCAGGACACCATGGCCCCCCATTCTCACCGAGGCAGGGGCTGCTGCCGGGGTCTGTGGGAGGGGTCACAACCTCATAGGCGCCATCCGTGGGTCTGGGGGAGCCTGGGGAAGGGGGGAGCAGGGTCAGAATTATCCTGGAGGGGGTCCCTGAGCCCCTTAACCCCCCCAACCCCCCCCACTCACCTGCGGGGCTGGGGGAGGGGCGGCGCACGGGGCTGCCCGGCAGCGAGCACGTGCCCGAAGGGGCGGAGTCTCTGGCGAAGGGGGCGTGGTCTCTGTCCAAGGGGGAGGGGCCTCTCCCTGCGGCCCCGCCCCCCCGACGGGGTTTATTGACCACGGCGTAGGTGACATCCATGGCGGGGGGCGCGGGGGGCTCGGCCGGCACCGAAACGCTCCTGGACGGGAGGGGGGAGCAGGGGAGGGAGGGGACACCTGTCCAGGTCACCTGTCCGGCTCACCTGTCCCCTCTGGCGAGCACTCACCTGAGCAGGGTGGGGCGCAGAGCCCGACGAGCCACAGCGTCCTGGTACAGGGGGGGCTGGGGAGGCAAGGGGTCACCTGCAGCCCCCCAAAATAGGGGCTACGGGAGCTCCCGCGTCCCCCCCAAACCTCTCGGGGTCCCCCCGAGGCAGCCGGGCCCCTTCTTTCACTTCCCCTTTCCGGGGCCAGGAAGTGCCGCGGCCGCCCGCGTGCCCCCACCCCGCCCCGGATGCCCCCGGTCCCCGGGTGCTGCTCTCACCTGCGCCCCGCGGGCCAGGCTGAGGTGGCCGGGGGGCGGCGGAGGCGCCATCGGGGTCCCTGGGGGAGGGCTGGGGGGTCTCAGGTGTGTGGGGCACACGAGGGGATCTCGGGGGCTTTTCAGTCGCCAGGCCCCACCCCTGGGCTGGAGCCCGGCCCCTGGGCTGGACATAAAGATCCCATGGGAAAGCGCTGGGGGATTTTGGGGGGGCTCCTGTGCTAGCCTGGGGGTCCCTGGAGGGGGTGTTTAGGGGCTCTGTGGGGTTTTTTGGGGTCCCTATTGCCACTGCAGCATGTCTGGAGGGGTTTAGAGACCCTACAGAGCCTCTGAGAGGACCCGCCGGAGCCGCTGTAGAGATTTCGGGTGTCCTTACAGAGTCTGCAGTCCCTGCATGAGTCCCCTAAAGCTCTTCGGGGGTTCCTATAGAACTTTTGGGGTGCCCTAAAGCACTCCTAGTTCCTGGGGCTCATGTGGGAGGCCCTAAAGGCCCAATGGGGCCGTGGAGGAGGGGTTGCACAGCCCCTGCAGGGCCTCTGCGGTGCCCCCAGAGACATTTTGGGGTCCCCTATGGCCCTTGGGGCTCCTATAGCCCCTATAGGGCTCCCCCTGGCCCCGCCCCTCGGCACGAGGCTGCGTTGTGGCTCCGCCCCATGTGACGTCACAGGGAGAATGAGGGAAGGGGGTGGAGAGGGAGAACCCGCCAAAAGTGGCCTCCCCGCTTAGGCCCCTTCCCGCGCCCGCTGATTGGTCGGCGCGTGGAGACACCGCCCTTCCCGCGCCGCGCGGTGATTGGTGGAAGCGGCGGCGTGGTGACGTCACGGGCGGCGGCGCGGCGGCCTGGAAGCGGCGGTGGCGGCGGGAGAGGAGCGCGGCCGGTGAGAGCGCGCGGGCGGGGACAGCGCGGGGCGGGGCCAGAGGGGCGGCCGGGGGGAGGGGCCAGAGCGGGGGCGGGGCCGGGTGGGGAGGGGGCGGCCGGGGGGCGATCGAGCCGGGGCGGGCTTTATGAGGGGCGCGGCGGCCCCGGGGGTTGGGGCGGGGTTAAAGTGGTTTGTGGGCGGGGCTTAGCTCGATGGGGCGTGGTTTCACTGTAGGGGCGTGGCCATAGAGGCACGTGTGGGGGTGCTCCGGGATGAGTTTATATGGGGGCGTGGCTTTTGGTCAGTGGGCGTGGCCTTAGGGAAGACCACCAGGGCTGGGGGCTTTTGGGTGGGGCTGGGGGTGTGGCAAAAAGGCGAGAGTTGGGGGTGTGGCTTGTGGTGCCACGCCCCCCGACCCCTCCCCTCGTCCCCCCACAGGTGCAGTGGCCAAGGCAGCGCCCAGGACCCCTGACCCCGCCCTTGGTGAGGGCAGGGCGGGGCAGGGCGGGGCTGCTCAGGTGTGCAGGCACCGCCCCGGCACCCCCTGCTGGTCACCGGTGGGGCAGAGATGGACCCAGCAAGGACAGTGGACACGGTGTCCCTGAGCTGTCACCACAGTGGGGAGGGTGAGGAGGAAGATGTGACAGCAGTGGCAGCCATGACATCATCCATGTGTCACCCTGCTGGGAATGAGGAGGAGGAGGAGGACAAGGAGGTGGCAGCAGTGGTGACAGACACAATGTCCCTGGAGTGCTATGCCAGTGAGGAGGAGGAGGACGTGAACGCAGTGGTGGCCACGCCATCCCAAGGTGAGCCCTGTGGCAGGGATGAGGATGTGGTGGCAGCAGTGACAGCAGAAGAAACCAAAACATCCTCGGGCACTCATGCTGATAAGGAGGAGGAGGTGGTGACCACAGCGGTGACAACGGCAGTGACATCCTCAGGCATTCAGCCCAGCGAGGAGGAGATGACCATGGCAGCAACGTTCCCAGCACATCCTCCTGTAGGGGATGAAGAGGAGGTGACAGTGGCAGTGACATCCCCAGAGCATCACCCTGAGGGGAAAGAGGAGGAGGTGACAGCACCAGTGACATCCCCAGAGTGTCACCCTGATGGGAAAGAGGAGGAGGTGACAGCATCAGTGACATCCCCGGAGTGTCGCCCTGAGGAGAAAGAGGAGGAGGTGACAGCAGCAGGGACATCCCCAGAGTGTCACCCTGGTGAGGAAGAAGAGGAGATTACAGTGGCAGGGACATCCCCAGAGTGTCACCCTGGTGAAGAAAAAGAGGAGGTGACAGCGGCAGTGACGTCCGCAATGCATCACCCTGAGGAGAAAGAGGAGGAGGTGACAGCACCAGTGACATCCCCACCGTGTCACCCTGAGGAGGAAGAGGAGGAGGTGACGGCAGCGGTGACAGCGGCGGCGGCCACGTCGGCCCCGGGCGGGCGGCGCGGGCGCGACGAGGACGTGGCGGCCGCGGGCTGGCGGGCGCGGCGCAAACACGTGTTCGTGCTCAGCGAGGCCGGGAAGCCGATCTACTCCCGGCACGGCAACGAGGAGGCGCTGGCGGCCACCATGGGTGTCATGATGGCCCTCGTGTCCTTCATCCAGAGCGGCGGCAATGCCATCCGTGCCATCTGCTCCGGTACGGAACCCCCAAATTTACACAGATTTAACCACAAACCTGCCCAGCCCTGCCCTTTGGTAGCCCTGAAACAGCCCCCACAGGTACAGCCATCCCTGCTCAGAACAGCCCCTCCAAACACAACATCCCACCCCAAAACGCCTCTCCCAGGTACAGGTGAATCTACCAAATCAGCCCACCCAGCTACAACCAGCCCCCAAAACCCCTTCCTGGGTGCTACCACCCCCCACCAAAAAACCTTCCTTGCTGCAGCCACTCTCGAAAAACAACCGCACACCCCAAAACAAGTCCCTCCGTGTCCCCCCCACCCCGTGTGACCGCCGTGTCCCCTCTCTCGCCCGCAGAGGACCGCACGCTGGTGTTCGAGCAGCGGGGCCCGCTGCTGCTGGTGTCGGTGTCCCGCACACGGCAGTCGGCGGCGCAGCTGCGGCGGGAGCTCGCCTTCGTCCACGAGCAGATCCTGTCCCTGCTGACCCGCGGCGGCATCGCCCGAGTCTTCGCTCGCCGCCGCGGCTTCGACCTCCGCCGGCTGCTGGCGGGCGCCGAGGCCGTGCTGGACCGGCTGCTCTGCGGGAGCCGCTGCCGACGGGCGGCTGCTGCTGGGGCCGCTCGCTGCCTGCCCTTGCCCGGGGCTCCGCCGTGCCGTGTCCGGGGCTCTTCGCCGCGCCGCCGCCGCCGCTCGCCCGCGCCCGCGCTGGCCGTGCTGGCGGCCCGGGGCCGGCTGGTGACGGCGGCGAGGCAGCGAGCGCTGGCCGAGGGCGGGCGGCTGTGCGCCAGCGACCTGCACCTGCTGCTCAACCTGCTGGGCGGCGGGGCGGGCGCGGGGGCGGGCGAGGTGTGGACCCCCGTGTGTTTGCCGCGTTTCAACCCCGATGGGTATTTCTATGCGTACGCGGCGAGGTTGGGCGAGGAGGAGGATGAGGAGGAGGGCGGCGTGACGCTGATCCTGCTGTCCACGGAGCGGGAGGGGTTCTACGCGGCGGCTGCGTGCCGGCGGCAGCTGGAGGACACGCTGCGGGCTCAGGGCTGGCTGGCCGAGCTGGCCGCGGCCGTGCGAGGGGGAGCGGGGTACGGCCCGTCCCGCCCCGGCGCACCCGAGCTCCGGCATTTCCTCTACAAACCGTTGGAGGGGCCGGAGGAGATGCAGCAGCTGCCACAGTTCACCAGGTGGGTGGGGATACCCCAGAATTTGGGGGAGTGGGGGGTGTTCGCGGTGTTTACCTGACTCCTGTGTCTCGCTGGCCGCAGCCCCGAGCTGGAGGAGCCCTACACCAGTGAGGAGGAGCAGCACCGGCTCTTCGACCTGTACCACTACCTGCACAGCCGGGTGCACAGCCCGCACCGGCCCCTGCGCCTGCTCTACCACGTAGCCGAGAAGGAAACGCTCCTGGCCTGGGTGAGCCGCGGGGAAGGAGCTGGCTGCAGGGCCAGCAGCGCATGTTTGTGCTGTCCTGAGAAGATTCTAGAGTTAGCAGGTCACTGGTTGGTGGTGCTGTCAGTAGATCCCACAATTAATGGGATGCAGTGTCATCAGATCCCACAATTAATGGGATGCTCATTGGCGGTGCTGTCAGTAAATCCCACAATTAAGAGGATGCTCACTGGGGGTGCTGTCAGTAGATCCCACAATTTACAGGATGCTCACTGGCAGTGCCGTCAGTAAATCCCACGGTTGACAGGTGTGTGTTCCCACAGGTGACCAGCAAGTTCGAGCTCTACAGCTGCTTCAGCCCGCTGGTGACGAAGGCAGGCGCCATTGCTGTGCTGACCAAGCTGCTGCGCTGGCTCAAGAAGGAGGAGGACTGGCTGTTCATCCGCTACCCGGCACCGTTCTGTGCCGCGCCCGCGCGCCCCGAGCCGCCCGAGCCCCAGGGCTGACAATAAACACTGAGAGCCTGGGGAGAGTCCTGAGTCCGGGGGGACTGGGGGACGAGGGGACACGGCCTGAAGGGTGAGGGGACGAGGGACACGGCCTGAAGGGTGAGGGGATGAGGAGACACGGCCTGAAGGGTGAGGGGACAAGGAGACACGGCCTGAGGGGTGAGGGAATGAGGTGACATGGCCTGAAGGGTGAGGGGAGCCTGAAGGGTGAGGGAACGAAGAGACACGGCCTAAGGGATAAGGGAAGGCCAGGGACATGGCCTGAGGGGGTGAGGGGATGAGGGGACATGGCCTGAAGGGTGAGGAGGTGAGGGGACATGGCCTGAGAGGTGAGGGGATGAGGGGACACGGCCTGAGGGGTGAGGAGACACGTCTCAGGGGTGAGGGGATGAAGGGACACAGCCTGAGGGGAAGCCTGAGGGGATAAGGGGACACAGCCTGAGGGGTGAGGGGACATGGCTTAAGGGGTGAGGGGACAGCCTAAGGGGAGAGGGGATGAGGGGACATGGCCTGAGGGGACACGGCCTGAGGGGTGATGAGACGAGGGCACATGGACTGAACGGTGAGGGGAAGAGGAGATGAGAATGGGGAGGAGATGGGACAGAGAAGGGGGAAAAGGGAACTAAAAATGAGAGGAATGTGGGAGAGAAAATGGGGAGAAAACCTGGAAGGAAAGGTGGGTAAGAGCAGACAGAAAATGGTGAAAATGGGGAGAAAATAAAGGGATGAGGGGTCAGAAAGCAGAGACAAAACAGTGAGAAAATGTGACAGGAAAGGCTGGAAGAGGTGACAAGAAATGGAGGGCAAAAAATAGAAGGGGAAAGGGAGCAGAAAAGAGGGAAGAGAATATGCTGGAAGAAGTGACACACTGGGAGTGAAAAGGGTACAGAAAATGGCGTCAGGAAGCGACAGAAACAGCTGGAAAAGGAGACAAAAATTAGGGCAAAGAGGGAACGGGAAATGGTGGGAAGATGTGAGAGGAAAAGGATGGGAAGCATGACTGAAAAGGTGGGAAAATGTGAGGTGAAAAAGTGGGAAAATAGAAGGGAAATGGAGTGAAAATGTGAGGGGGAAAGGCAGGAAAACATGAAGGGGAAGGGTGGGGGAAAATAGGGAAAAGAGCGGGAAAACGTGAGGGGAGAAAGGGAGTGAAAACATGAGGGGGAAAAGGAGAGAAAACGTGAGGGGAAATGGGAGTGAAAATGTGAGGGGAAAAGAGCAGGAAAACGTGAGGGGAAAAGGGAGTGAAAATGTGATGGGGAAAGGGTGAGAAAACATAAGGGGGAAAGGGCGGGAAAATGTAAGGGGAAAAGGGCGGGAAAACGTGAGGGGAAAATAGGCTGGGAAAACATGAGGGGAAAAGGGAGTGAAAACGTGAGGGGGAAAAGGAGAGAAAACGTGAGGGGGAAAGGAGAGAAAACGTGAGGGGAAAAGGGTGGGAAAATGTGAGGGGGAAAAGGCTGGAAAACATGAAGGGGAAGGGTGGGGGGAAATGGGGAAAAGGGTGAGAAAACGTGAGGGGAAAAGGGCGGGAAAACGTGGGGGTAAAAGGGAGTGAAAATGTGAGGGGAAAAGGGTGAGAAAACGTGAGGGGAAAAGTGAGTGAAAAACGTGAGTGGAAAAAGGGCGGGAAAACGTGAGGGTAAAAGGGAGTGAAAATGTGAGAGGAAAAGGGCAGGGAAACGTGAGGGGGAAAGGGTGAGAAAACGTGAGGGGAAAAGGGTGAGAAAACGTGAGGGGAAAAGGGCAGAAAATGTGAGGGGAAAAGGGTGGGAAAACGTGAGGGGAAAAGGGTGAGAAAACGTGAGGGGGAAAAGGTGGGGAAACACGAGGCAAAAAGTGGACAGAAAATGGAGCAGGAAGGGAAAGGACTGGAGAGGGAAAGGAGGGACAGAAAGGGAAGGGAGGGAGGCGGCAGGAACTGCAGGAAGGAGGTGACAGAAATGGGAGAAACCATGGAGAAAAGAGAGAAAAAATAAGAGGGAGGAAGGGTGGAAATGGTGAAATGTGACAGAAAACGGGGAATGAAGGGGATGAGAAGGTGACAGGAAGGGACAAGCCCAGTGCCCACCATCATCATCCCCCATGTCCCCCACCATGTCCCCACCGTGTCCCTCCAGGCTGCAGTGATGGCCTCGGACCCACGCAGTGGGAAGCTCAACCAGCAAGACCCCCTGAGACCCCCATGTCCACCCACCCTGCGGACAAGGTGCTGCCAGGTGTCCCCGTGAGAAGCAGTGTCCCCATGTCCAGCCCAGCTCCCCGCTCGGGTGGTCCTAGGGGGATGTCACGGCTGGAGATGCTGCAGAGGCAGATCCGCTCCCTGCAGACAGGTGAGTGTGAGGAGCCCCATGTTCCCCCCGTGTTCCTGTGCCCCACATGTCCCTCTGCCCATCCCATCCTGTCCCACAGGCCAGCAGATCCTGGCCAAGGAGCTGGCCAAGGCGAGGAACAACAGCGAGGAGCTGAGCCAGAGGCTGGAGCAGCGTGAGTCACCTGGGGGGGACATTGAGAGGGTGGGAGGGGGACACTGGGAGGCTGGGGGGTCCCTGAGGGGTCTGGGGGGGGGGGACACTGAGAGCTGGGGGATCTCTGAGGGGTCTGGGGGGTCCCTGAGGGGTCTGGGGGGTCCCTGAAGGGTCTGGAGGAGGACACTGAGAGGAGGGACACACACACACACGCACACACACACACACACAAACACACAGAGGTGTCTGTGGGGTCATTGGGGACCCTGAGGGGTTTGTCGGGTCCCTGAGGGGTCTGGGGGGTCCCTGAAGGGTCTGGAGGAGGACACTGAGAGGAGGGGGACACACACACACACACACACAGAGGGGTCTGTGAGGTCGTTTGGGACCCTGAGGGGTTTGTGGGGACAGAGGGCTCTGAGCTCGTTTCCCCCTCCCCACAGTGAAGCAGCAAAAGGAGGCATTGAAGGAGTCCCGGAAGCAGCTGCAGGGTGAGCCCGGGGGGCCCTGAGGTCTTTGGGCTCCCCCCAAACCTTCCCCTGATCCCCTTGACCCCCCCAGACCCCTCCTGACCGCCATGATTCCCTGACCCCGTGGCCCCTCCTGCCTCCCCCTAAAAGGGGTGACTTCTGCTGTGTGTGTCCCCCCCCATAGAGGGACCCCCTTGGCTTCTGTGACACCCCCTGACCCCTGTGACCCCCCTGACCTCTCCCATGAACCCCCAGAGTCCCCACTGACCCCTCTGACCCACCCTAATCCCCCTGACCTCGACACCCGAGCCCCCTGACACCTGTGACCCCCTGATCCCCCTGACCCCCCCTGTGCCCCCCAACACCCCCAGAGTTACTGCGGAGAGCACAGCTGCGCAGGAAAGAGGTGGAGGCCAAAGGTCAGAGGTGAGTGGGGACACCTGGGACCCTCCTCACCCTCACCTGTGCCCAGGTGAGCTCTGACCCCCCCTCACCCAACACACCTGGTGCCCCCTGACCTCCACAGGTGCTCTGGGCTCTGCCTGGAGCAGCAGCAGGACCTGCAGGGGACAGAGCAGAAGTGGGAGCAGCTCCTACACCTGCGGCGGGAGCAAAGGTGGGAATGGGGGGACACAGGTGGGGGACACAGGTGGGGGACACAGGTAGGGCTAGGGACACAGGTGAGGGTGCAGACACAGGTGGGGACTGGGGACACAGGTGGGGATTGGGGACACAGATGGGGGTGGGGACACAAGTAGGGCTGGGGACACAGGTGGGGATTGGGGACACAGGTGGGGATGGGGACACAGGTGGGGATGGGGACACAGGTGAGGGTGGGGACACAGGTGGGGATTGGGGACACAGGTGAGGGTGGGGACACAGGTGGGGATGGGGACACAGGTGGGGATGGGGACACAGGTAGGGCTGGGGACACAGGTGGGGATGGGGACACAGGTGAGGGTGGGGACACAGGTGGGGGACACAGGTGGGGGTGCAGACACAGGTGGGGCAGGGGGTGGCACCAGGTGACCCACACAGGTGATGTGACCACCGTGTCCCCCCTGTGTCCCCTCCCCCCAGGTGGCAGTACTGCCAGGAGCTCGATGCCATCATGGAGGAGCTCAAGCACCTGCATGTCACTCACGTGAGCCCTGGACTGGGGTCCCTCCCACACCTGGGGGTCCCTCACACGCCTGGGTGCCCATGCACACCCTGAGATCACCCCTCCTCCCCCCGTGTCCCCCCACAGACTCCAGCCTACCTGGAGGCTGAACTGGTGAAGCTGGAGGAGATGGAGAAGAAGTTGCTGCACTGGGGTGAGCCCCTGACACCAGAGTGACCCCCTGGGACCCTCCTCAAGCACCTGAGTGACCCCCTGGGACCCTCCTCAGGCACCTGAGTGACCCCCTGGGACCTGAGTGACCCCCTGGGACCCTCCTCAAGCACCTGAGTGACCCCCTGGGACCCTCCTCAAGGCACCTGAATGAACCTCTGGCACCTGAGTGACCCCCTGGGACCCCCCCCAAGCACCTGAGTGACCCTCTGGGACCTGAGTGACCCCCTGGGACCCTCCTCAAGCACCTGAGTGTCCCTCATGACACCTGAGTGACTCCCATGACACCTCTGGGATGCCCTTGGACACCTCAGTGACCTCCACCAACACCTCAGTGACCTCCTGAGCTCCTGAGTGACTTGTGGCCACCTGAGCCCCTCCCCCACAAGCCCCTGAGTGCCCCCCTGGACACCTGAGCCCCCCAAACCCAGGTGTGTCCCCTCCTTGTCCAGAGCGCCGTTTGATGCAGGTCGAGGAGCAGCTGGGCCCAGAGACTTTTATGGCCGTGTGAGTGTTCAGCTCTGGCCCCGCCCCCTTACAGGTGACCCCGCCCCCTCGGGTTTGTCCCCGCCCCCTCGGGTTTGTCCCCACCCCCTGTCCCGGTCCTTGCAGGCAAATGTTGCGGGAGGCGCAGCAGAGATATGAGCAACAGCTGGAGGAGGAGCTGCGCCAGCAGCAGCTGAGGCGGGAGCACCGCGACAGGTGTGTGACACCTGGGACAGGTGTGGGACAGGTGTGTGACACCTGGGACAGGTGTGGGACCTCCAGAACAGATGTGTGACACCTAGGACAGGTGTGTGACCCCCATGACAGGTGTGGGACAGGTGTGTGACACCTGGGACAGGTGTGGGACCTTCCAGAACAGATGTGTGACACGTAGGACAGGTGTGTGACCCCCACGACAGGTGTGGGACAGGTGTGTGACACCTGGGACAGGTGTGTGACCCCTCCAGGACAGGTGTGGGACAGGTGTGTGACCCCCACAACAGGTGTGGGACAGGTGTGTGACACCTGGGACAGGTGTGGGACCCCTCAGGACAGGTCTGGGACAGGTGTGTGACACCTGGGACAGGTGTGTGACCCCTCCAGGACAGGTGTGGGACAGGTGTGTGACACGTGGGACAGGTGTGGGACTCCCTTGGAGGAGGTGTGTGACCCTCAGGACAGGTGTGACCCCCCAGGACAGGTGTGTGACACCTTGGACAGGTGTGTGACCCTCAGGACAGGTGTGACCCCTGGGACAGGTGTATGATCCCTGGGACAAGTGTGACTCAGGACAGGTGTGTGACCCTCAAGACAGGTGTGTGACCCCCCCAGGACAGGTGTGTGACCCCCCATGACAGGTGTGTGACCCCCCCATGACAGGTGTGGGACAGGTGTGGCCCTGTGACCAGAACCCCCCGATGCCAATGCCCCGCCCACCTCCAGCCCCACCCTTTTCTGGCCTCGCCCAGGTTGGCAGAGGAGCTGAAGCAGCTGCAGCTCTCCCTGGAGGCTCAGCCAGAGTGACCAGATGGACACACCCATGGGACACCTGTGTGACCCCTCTGTGAGGCACCTGCAGGCCACCTGTGTCCTCCCATGTCCTCCTGTCCCCCGTTTGCCATTGTTCTCCCCGCCATGTCCCCCTAAGTCTCCTCAAGTTCACCCCATCCTCCCCATATTCCCCGATTGTCCCTCCTGTCCCTGTTTTCCCCGTGTGTCCCCCAATCTTCTCATGTCCCCATGTTCCTCCATGTTCTCATATCCCCATGTTCCCCCCATGTTCTCATGTCCCCACATGTTCTCATGTTCCCCCCATGTTCTCATGTCCCCATGTTCTCCCCATGTTTCTGCCATGTTCTCATGTCCCATGTTCTCATGTCCCCAGTTTCCCCCCAATGTTTCATGTCCCCATGTTTCCGCCATGTTCTCATGTCCCTCATGTCCCCAATAAACGTTCTGCCACCACTGCTGTCTCTCACGTGTCTCTTCATTACGGCGGCTGACGCTTCCCCCAAACATGGCGGCCCCCTTTAAGCCCCAGGCCGCCGCCATGTTGTGGGCGGGCGCGCCTTAACCGGAAGCGGAAGTTGGGCACGGCCCCGCTTCCGGCCGGGGTTGGGCCTAGCCCGGAGCGTCGCGGCGGCAGCGATGGTGAGCTGGGAGCCCGCGGTTTGTGCGGGCCTGGGCGGGTCTGCGGAGCGGGGAGAGGGGATTGGGGGGCGGGCGGGGTGTGTGTGGTGTCTGGGTGACACCCCCCGCCATTATCCCCCCTCAGGACAGCGAATTCTCGGACGCGGAGGCGGCCCCGGGCGGGGAGGAGAATGCGCCGGTTTATTGCGTCTGCCGCAAGCCGGACATCAACTGCTTCATGATGTGAGGGGGGAACGGGGGTATTGGGGTCCGGAACTGTGTCAGAGTGTGAGGGAGGGTCTGAGGGTCCCGAACTGTGTCAGGATGTGAGGGGGGATCAGGGTCCCCAGCTGTGTCAGGATGTGAGGGGGGATCAGGGTCCCCAGCTGTGTCAGGATGTGAGGGGGGATCAGGGTCCCCAGCTGTGTCAGGATGTGAAGGAGGGTCTGGGGGGTCCCCAGCTGTGTTAGGATGTGAGGGGGTCTTGGGGGTCCCCAACTGTGTCAGGATGTGAGGAGGGGTCCCCAACGGTGTCAGAATGTGAGAGAGGGTCTGAGGGGTCCCGACCTGTGTCAGGATATGAGGGAGGGTTTGGGGATCCCCAGCTGTGTCAGGATGTGAGGAGGGGTCTGGGGGGTCCCCAGCTGTGTCAGGATGTGAGGAGGGGTCTGAGGGGTCCCGACCTGTGTCAGGATGTGAGGAGGGGTCTGGGGGTCCCCAGCTGTGTCAGGATGTGAGGGAGGGTCTGGGGGGGGGTCACAGCAGAGGGTGAGGACACAGGGCTGGGGGTCCCGGGTGCCTCTCAGGGTGGGAGTTGGGGGGTCCCAGCTTCTCTTGGCCCCTGGGGGTGTTGGAGGGGGTCACAGGGTCCCCTTGGGGGGCTTTGGGGCTGCCCGGCCGAGGGTCTCGGGTGTCTCGCCCGTCCCACAGCGGCTGCGACAACTGCAACGAGTGGTTCCATGGGGACTGCATCAACATCACCGAGCGCATGGCCAAGGCCATCCGGGAGTGGTACTGCCGGCAGTGCCGCGGTGAGGGGGGGCACTGGGGGGCTCTGAGGGGCTTTTGGGGGCTCAGGCAGGGCTTTGGGGGGGCTCTGGGAGGCTTTAGGGGGCTCGGAGAGGGCTTTAGAGGACTCTGGGAGGGCTCTGAGGGGCTTTGAGGGGCTTGGGGGGCTTTAGATGGCTCAGGGAGGGCTTTGGGGGATCTTTGAGGGGTTTTGGGGGCCTTGGGGGATCTGAGGGGGACTCTGGGGGCTTGGGGAGGGCTTTGGGGAACTCTGGGGGGCTTTAGGGGGCTCGGGGAAGGCTTTAGGGGGCTCTGGGAGGGCTCTGAGGGGCTTTGAGGGGCTTGGGGGGCTTTAGATGGCTCGGGGAGGGCTTTGGGGGATCTTTGAGGGGTTTTTGGGGGGCCTTGGGGGAATCTTGAGGGGCTCTGAGGGGGGCTTTGGGCGGCTTGGGGAGGGCTTTGGGGGGCTCTGAGGGGCTCTAGGGGGTCTTTGTGGGCCTCTGGGGGGCTTTAGGGGGATCAGGGCGGGCTTTAGGGGGCTGGGGGAGGGCTTTGGGGGGCTCTGGGGGTGCTCTGAGGAGGCTTTGAGGGGCTCTGTGGGGGCTCAGGGGGGCCACCCAAGAGTGGCAGTGCCACAATGAGAGGGGCTGGGGGTTCAGGGGGGTTTGAGGGGCTGGTTGGTTTTAGGGTGGTCTCAGACACCAGACTCCAATTTGGGGGTGCAGGGCAGGTACTGGTGCCCATTTTGGGGGGACTCTGGGTGGTTTTTGGGCGGGGGTCCCCTGAGCCCTGTGTGCCCCCCCAGAGAAGGACCCGTCCCTGGAGATCCGGTACCGGCACAAGAAGTGGCGGGAGAAGGAGCACGAGGGGAACAAGGGCCAGGAGCTGGAGCAGGGCCGGGCTGCCAAGGTGGGGGGTCAGGGGGGCACCCCAACATCTGGGGCAGTGCTCAGTCCCTGTGCATGGGGATTTGGGGTGCACCAGAGAGCTCAGTGGGCATTTGGGGGACCCCTGATCCTCTCCAGGGTTGGGGTTTGCGTGGGTTTGGGGTGTCCTGGGTGGGTTTGGGGTGCCCTGGGTGTGTTTGTGTTTTGGGGTACCCCAGGTGGGGTTTTGGGGTGCCTGACCGGGTTTTCGGGGTGCCTGACTGGGTTTTTGGGGTGCCTGAGCCCAGATCAAGCGCTCGGCCCGGATGTGTGGCGAGTGCGAGGCAGGGGTGTCCCTGATGGGATTTGGGGTGTCTGGCGGCATTTCTGGGGTGCCTGACAGGGTTTTTGGGGTGCCTGACCCGTTTTCGGGGTGCCTGACCCCGTTTTTGGGGTGTCTGACCGGGTTTTTGGGGTGCCTGACCGGGTTTTTGGGGTGCCTGAGCCCAGATCAAGCGCTCGGCCCGGATGTGTGGCGAGTGCGAGGCAGGGGTGTCCCTGATGGGATTTGGGGTACCCCAGGTGGTTTCCGGGGTGCCTGACCCCCTTTTTGGGGTGCCTGACCCCGTTTTCGGGGTGTCTGACCCCGTTTTCGGGGTGCCTGACCCGTTTTTGGGGTGCCTGACCGGGTTTTTGGGGTGCCTGACCCAGATCAAGCGCTCGGCCCGGATGTGTGGCGAGTGCGAGGCAGGGATGTCTCTGGCTGGGTTTAGGGTGTTCCTGGTGGGATTTGGGGTGTCTGACCCTGTTTTCGCGGTGCCTGACCCCGTTTTTGGGGTGCCTGACCCTGTTTTCGGAGTGCCTGACCCCGTTTTTGGGGTGCCTGAGCCCAGATCAAGCGCTCGGCCCGGATGTGTGGCGAGTGCGAGGCAGGGATGTCTCTGGCTGGGTTTGGGGTGTTCCTGGTGGGATTTGGGGTGTCTGACCCCATTTTTGGGGTGCCTGACCCCGTTTTTGGGGTGCCTGACTGGGTTTTTGGGGTGCCTGACCCCAGATCAAGCGCTCGGCCCGGATGTGTGGCGAGTGTGAGGCAGGGATGTCCCTGATGGGATTTGGGGTGTTCCTGGTGGGATTTGGGGTGCCTGACCGCATTTTTGGGGTGCCTGACCCTGTTTTCGGGGTGCCTGACCCCGTTTCTGGGATGCCTGAGCCCAGATCAAGCGCTCGGCCCGGATGTGTGGCGAGTGTGAGGCAGGGATGTCTCTGGCTGGGTTTGGGGTGTTCCTGGTGGGATTTGGGGTGTCTGACCCCATTTCTGGGGTACCTGACCCGTTTTTGGGGTGTCTGACCCCGTTTTCGGGGTGCCTGACCGGGTTTTTGGGGTGCCTGAGCCCAGATCAAGCGCTCGGCCCGGATGTGTGGCGAGTGCGAGGCGTGCCGGCGCCCCGAGGACTGCGGCCAGTGCGATTTCTGCCGGGACATGAAGAAATTCGGGGGCCCCAACAAGATCCGCCAGAAGTGCCGGCTGCGGCAGTGCCAGCTGCGGGCGCGGGTGAGCCTGAAAAAGTGTCCCCAAGGTGTCCCCAGCGTGGCCCCAGTGTGTCCCCAAAGTGTTCCCAATGTGTCCTTAATGTGTCCCCAAGGTGTCCCCAATATATCTCCAGTGTGTCCCCAGCATGACCCCAGTGTGTCCCCAGAGAGCCCCCAATGTGTCCCTAGTGTGTTCCCAATGTGTCCTTAATGTGTCCCCAAAGTGTCCTTAATGTGTCCCCAAAGTGTCCCCAATGTGTCCTTAATGTGTCCCCAGAGTGTCACCAGTGGGTCCCCAGCATGTCCCCATTGTGTCTCCAACGTGTCCTTAATGTGTCCCCAGCATGTCCCCATTGTGTCCCCAAAGTGTCCCCAATGTGTCCCCCGTGTGTCCCCAGCATGTCCCCATTGTGTCCCCAAAGTGTCCCCATTGTGTCCCCAAAGTGTCCCCAATGTGTCCCCAGTGTGTCCCCAAGGTGTCCCCAGAGTGTCCCAAATGTGTCCTTAATGTGTCCCCAGTGTGTCCCCAAAGTGTCCCCAGTGTGTCCCCAGAGAGCCCCCAATGTGTCCCCAGTGTGTCCCCAAAGTGTTCCCAATGTGTCCTTAATGTGTCCCCAAGGTTTCCCCAATATATCTCCAGTGTGTCCCCAGCATGTCCCCAGTGTGTCCCCAGAGAGCCCCCAATGTGTCCCTAGTGTGTCCCCAACGTATTCCCAATGTGTCCTTAATGTGTCCCCAACGTGTCCTTAATGTGTCCCCAGTGTGTCCCTAAAGTGTCCCCAATGTGTCCTTAATGTGTCCCCAGAGTGTCACCAGTGTCCCCAGCATGTCCCCAGTCCCCAACGTGTCCTTAATGTGTCCCCAGCATGTCCCCACTGTGTCCCCAAAGTGTCCCCAATGTGTCCCAGTGTGTCCCCAGCATGTCCCCATTGTGTCCCCATTGTGTCCCCATTGTGTCCCCAAAGTGTCCCCAATGTGTCCCCAGAGTGTCCCCAACGTGTCCTTAATGTGTCCCCAGTGTGTCCCCAGAGAGCCCCCAATGTGTCCCCAGTGTGTCCCCAGTGTGTTCCCAATGTGTCCTTAATGTGTCCCCAGAGCATCCCCAGTGTGTCTCCACCATGTCCCCACTGTGTCCCCAGCATGTCCTTACTGTGTCCTCAATGTGTCCCCAGAATGTCCCCAGCGTGTCCCCAAGGTATCCCCAGAGTGTCCCCAGTGTGTCCCCAGAATGTCCTCTGAGTGTCCCCAATGTGTCCCCAATGTGGTTTTGTCACTGTGTCCCTGTCGTGTGGCTCTGTCACTGCCTCGTGTCCCTTTGTCACCCTGTCCCGTGTCCCTTCGTCACCGTGCCCATGACGTGTCCCTTGTTACTGTTCCATCTCGTCCCTGTGTCCCTCTGTCCCTGTGTCCCTGTGTTCCTCTGTCCCATGTCCCTTTGTCACCAGGTCTCTCATGACACATCCTTTGTCACCATCTCGCCCCGTCCTCGTGTCTCTTTGTCACCTCGTGCCACGTCCCTGATGTGTCACACTCATGTCCCCATGTCCCCATTCCCTGCTCTGTGTCCCCAACAAGCTGCTGTGTGTGTCCCTGCTGCGTCCCTGTGTCACCCTGATGTGTCCCCAAGGTGCCTTGTGTCCCCTGGTGTCCCCTGTCCCTGTGTCACCTTGTCCTGTGTCCCCTGTCCCTGTGTCACCTTGTCCTGTGGCCCTGATGTGTCCCCATGTCCTGTGTCCCGTGTCTCCTGTCCCCATGTCCCTCTGTCCCAACCCTGCCACATCCCTAACGTGTCCCCACTGTCCTGTGTCCCCTGTCCCCCATCCCTCTGTCCCCATGTCCCCGTCCCTGTGTCCCCATGTCCCCTGTCTCCATGTCGCTCTGTCCCCATGTCCCCCTGTCCCCCATCCCCCTGTCCCCATGTCCCCTGTCCCCATGTCCCTCTGTCCCCATGTCCCTTATCCCTCTGTCCCTCTGTCCCCATGTCCCTATCCACATGTCCCCTGTCCCTCTGTCCCCATGTCCCCATGTCCCTGTGTCACCCTGTCCCCGTCCCTCTGTCCCCATGTCCCCACTGTCCCTCTGTCCCCATGTCTCTTATCCCTCTGTCCCCCTGTCCCCATGTCCGCTATCCCCATATCCCTCTGTCCCCTGTCCCTCTGTCCCCATGTCCCTTATCCCCATGTCCCTCTGTCCCCTGTCCCTGTGTCCCCATGTCCCTGTGTCCCCTCTGTCCCCATGTCCCTGTGTCCCCATGTCCCTTATCCCCATGTCCCTCTGTCCCCCTGTCCCCGCCCTGCCACGTCCCTGACGTGTCCCCTCTGTCCCCACAGGAGTCCTACAAGTACTTCCCCACCTCGGTGAGTGCTGGGGGCCCTGGGGGAGGGGAGAGGGAGGGGGAGGGGAGGGGAATGGGGACCCCAGACCCCCCTGGGGAGGGGCACCCCAAAATCCTCCATCCCCTGGGGTGGGAGGGGTCTCACAGGTACAGGGGGTGGGGGTGCCCAGGAAGGTGCTGCCCCCTCCTCAGTTGGTGCAAGGGGGTCCCTGGGGTGCCATGGGGGGGGTCCCAGGAGGGTCCCAGGGGTGCCATGAGGGGATCCTGGGGGTCCCAAGAGGGTCCCAGGGGTGCCACGGGGTGTCCCAGGGTCCCTGGTGGTGCCATTGGGGTGTCCCAAGGGTCCCAGGAGGGTCGCAGGGGTGCCATGGGGGGATCCCAGGGGTCCCTGGGGCACCATGAGGGTCCCTGGGGTGCCATGAGGGGATCCTGGGGGTCCCAGGAGGGTCCCAGGGGTGCCATGGGAAAGTCCTGGGGGTCCCTGGTGGTGCCATGAGGGGATCCTGGGGGTCCCAGGAGGGTCCCAGGGTGCCATGGGGAAGTCCTGGGGGTGCCAGGGGTGCCATGAGGGGATCCTGGGGGTCCCAGGAGGGTCCCAGGGGTGCCACGGGGGTCCCTGGGGTGCCATGAGGGGATCCCAGAGGGTCCTGGGGGGGTCCCTGGGGTTGCCATGGGGATCCCAGGGGTCCCTGGGGTTGCCATGGGGGTCCCGGGGGTCCCAAGAGAGTCCCTGGGGTGCCATGAGGGGATCCTGGGGGTCCCAGGGGGGTTCCAAGAGTGCCACGGGGGCCCCAGGGGTGCCACAGGGGTCCCAGGAGGGTCCCAGGGGTGCCATGAGGGTCCCAGGGGTGCCATTGGGGGGTGCCATGGGGGTCCCGGGGGTCCCGGTGGTCCCAGGGGTCCCAGGAGGGTCCCAGGGGTGCCATGAGGGTCCCAGGGGTGCCACAGGGGTCCTGGGGGTCCCGGTGGTCCCAGGGGTGCCATTGGGGTCCCAGGAGGGTCCCAGGGGTGCCATGAGGGTCCCAGGGGTGCCATTGGGGGGTGCCATGGGGGTCCCTGGCGGTGCTGACCCCCCCCCAGCTGGCGCGGGGGCGCGAGGGGGACCTGGAGCTGCTGAAGGCGCAGCTGGGGGGGCCGGGGCCCCCCGAGAGCCTCTCGGACGAGGAGCTGCCCCTCGACCCCCGGCTCTACCAGGAGCTCTGCGCCGGCGCCTTCGACGAGCACGGCCTGGTGAGCCCCCAAAAATAAACTGGGACCCCAAAAACTGCACCCCTGGGAACCCTAAAACTGCACCGGGACCCCAAAAATGCACCCCTGGGAACCCTAAAACTGCACCGGGACCCCAGAAACTGCACCCCTGCACCCCTGGAAACCCTAAAACTGCACTGGGACCCCAAAAACGGCAACCCTGGGAGCCCTATAACTGCGCCCCTTGGAACCCTAAAACTGCACCAGGACCCCAAAACTGCACTGGGACCCCAAAAACTGCACCCCTGAGAACCCCAAACTGCACCCCTGGGAACCCTAAAACTGCACCAGGACCCCAAAAACTGCACCCCTGGGAACCCTAAAACTGCACCCCTGGGAGTCCCTAAACTGCACCGGGACCCCAAAAACTGCACCCCTGGGAACCCTAAAACTGCACCGGGACCCCAAACTGCACCCCTGGGAACCCTAAACTGCACCCCTGGGAACCCTAAACTGCACCAGGACCCCAAAAACTGCACCCCTGGGAATCCTAAACTGCACCCCTTGGAACCCTAAAACTGCACCCCTGGAAACACCAAAAAATGCACCTGGACCCCAAAAACTGCACTGGGAACCCCCTAAAAATAAACTAGGATCCCCAAAACTGCACTGGGACCCCGGAAACTGCACCCCTGGGACCCCAAAACTGCACCCCTGGGACCCCAAAACTGCACTGGGACACCCCAAAAACAAACCAGGACCCCAAAAACTGTCTCCTTGGAACCCCCAAAACTGGTTTAGGCTGTTTAGGCCTGGTTTAGGTCTGGTTTAGCCCTGGTTTAGGCCTGGTTTAGGCCTGGTTTAGGTCTGGTTTAGGCCTGGTTTAGGCCTGGTTTAGGGCTGGTTTAGTCCTGGTTTAGGCCTGGTTTAGGTCTGGTTTAGGCCCAGTTTAGGGCTGATTTAGGGCTGGTTTAGTCCTGGTTTAGTCCTGGTTTAGGCCCGGTTTAGGCCAGGTTTAGGGCCGGTTTAGGGCTGGTTTAGGCCTGTTATAAGCCTGGTTTAGGCCGGGTTTAGGCCTGGTTTAGGCCTGGTTTAGGCCTGGTTTAGGTCTGGTTTAGGCCTGGTTTAGGGCCGGTTTAGGGCTGGTTTTGTGTGTGTCAAGGTGAGCTTCAGGTGTGTCAGGATGTGTCCTCACAGTCCCTGTCAGGGCGTGTGTCCCCAAGTGTCCCCAAGTGTCCCCAGATGTGCCCAAGTGTGTCCCCAGGTGTCCCCACACCAAGGCCATGCCTGAGCCGTGTCCCCAAATGTCCCCAGACCAGGCCACGCTTCAAGGCGTGTCCCCAAATGCATCCCCAGATGGCCCCAGGCATGTCCTGGCATGTCAGGACATCCAAGACATGTCCCCAAGTGTCCCCACACCAGGCCATGCCCTGAGCCATGTCCCCAAGTGTCTCCAGTTGTGTCCCCAAATGTCCCCAAGCGTGTCCCCAAATGTCCCTACACCAGGCCATGCCCTGAGCCATGTCCCAAATGCTTCCAGGTGTGTCCCCAAATGTCCCCAAGCGTGTCCCCAAATGTCCCTACACCAGGCCATGCCCTGTGGCGTGTCCTCAAGCGTGTCAGGACATGTCCCCATAGTGCCCTGAGCCATGTCCCCAAGTGTCTCCAGGTGTGTCCCCAAATGTCCCCAAGTGTGTCCTGGCACGTGCCCACAGCTGAGTCACCTCAGGCCGCGTTGTCCCCGCGTGTCCCTTCGCGGGCCACCCTGAGGCACATTGGGGCTGTCACCCCGGTGTCCCCTCGTGTCCCCTCATGTCATCTCGTGTCCCCTCGTGTCCCCTTATGTCTCCTGATGTCCCCTCGTGTCTCCACGTGTCCCCTCATGTCCCCACATGTCCCCCTATGCCCTCACATGTCTTCTCATGTCTCCACATGTCCCCTCCTGTCCCGTCATGTCCCCACGTGTCCCCTTGTGTCCCCTCATGTCCCCCTATGTCCTCACATGTCCTCTCGTGTCCCCACATGTCCCCTGATGTCCCCTCCTGTCCCCACATATCCCCCATGTCCCCTCATGTCCCCATGTGTCCCTTCATGTCCCCTGATGTCCCCACGTGTCCCCTCGTGTCCCCTCATATCCCCACATGTCCCCTCATGTCCCTTCATGTCCCAATGTGTCCTCTCATGTCCCCACATGTCCCCTGATGTCCCTGATGTCCCCTCGTGTCCCCCCATGTCCTCTCCTGTCCCCTCATGTTCCTTCATGTCCCCTCATATCCCTTTGTGTCCCCTCCTGTCCCCTCCTGTCCCCTGGTGTCCCCTCATGTCCCCACGTGTCTCCTGCTGTCCCCATGTCCCCGTGTCCCCCTGTCCCTTGTCCCTCTGTCCCCTCTGTCCCTTTCCCTGTGTCCTCCTGTCCCTATGTCCCCTGCTGTCCCCTATGTCCCAGTGTCCCCTGTGTCCCTGTGTCCCCTGTCCCTGTGTCCCCACTGTCCCTCTGTCCCACTGTCCCCTCTGTCCCTGCTGTCCCTGATGTCCCTCTGTCCCCTCTCCCTGTTCCCCTCATGTCCCTATTCCCTTGTGTCCCCTGTCCCCTGCTGTCCCCTGTCCCCTGATGTCGCTGCTGTCCCCACATGTCCCCTGCTGTCCCTGCTGTCCCCTGATGTCCCTGCTGTCCCCACATGTCCCCTGCTGTCCCCTCATATCCCCTGGTGTCCCGTCATGTCCCTGCTGTCCCTGCTGTCCCCTGCTGTCCCTGCTGTCCTGGGAGCTACTGGGGGGCACTTGCTACTGGGAGATACTGGGGGGCACTGGGGGCTACTGGGGGCTACTGGGGGCTACTGGGGGCTACTGGGGCTACTGGGGGCTACTGGGAGCTACTGGGGGGGCTACTGGGGGCTACTGGAGCTACTGGGAGCTACTGGGGGGGCACTGGGGGCTACTGGGAGATACTGGGGGGGCACTGGGGGCTACTGGGAGATACTGGGAGCTACTAGGAGCTGATGGGAGGGCAACTGGGAGCTACTGGGAACTGCTGGGAGCTACTGGGAGGGCAACTGGGAATTACTGGGAGTTACTGGGAGGGCAACTGGGGGCTACTAGGAGCTGCTGGGAGTTACAGGGAGCTGGTGGGAGCTACTGGGAGCTGATGGGAGGGCAACTGGGGGCAACTGGGAGCTACTGGGAACTTGCTGGGAGCTATTGGGAGCTGCTGGGAGTTACTGGGAGGGCAACTGGGAATTACTGGGAGTTATTGGGAGGGCAACTGAGGGCTACTGGGAGTTACTGGGAGACTCCAAGGGTTACTGGGAATGCAACTGGGGGCTACTGGGAGTTACTGGTCGTTATTGGGAGGCTCCAGGGGTTGCTGGGAGAGCCACTGGTAACTACTGGGAGTTACTGGGACGCTGCAAGAGTTACCGGGAGGGCCAGTGGGAGCTGCTGGGGGTTACTGGGAGGTCACTGGTTCTAGCTGGTGCTAACTGGAGCTCACTGGTGCAGAAGGAGGAGCGCTGCAATCAGCGCCAGCAGTGGCACTGGGATGTCACTGGGAGGTCACTGGAAGTTACTGGGTGGTTCCTGGGAGTGCTGGGCTGTGGGTGATGGTTACTGGGAGGTCATTGAGTGGTCACTGGGTGGTTACTGGGAGGTCACTGGTGCTAACTGGTGCTCACTGGTGCAGAAGGAGGAGCGCTACAAGCAGCGCCAGCAGCGGGCACAGCACTGGGAAGGCTCTGGGTGGTTACTGGGTGGTTACTGGGAGTGCTGGGCTATGGGTGATGGTTACTGGGAGGTCACTGGTGCTAACTGGTTCTAACTGGAGCTCCCTGGTGCAGAAGGAGGAGCGCTACAAGCGGCACCGGCAGCGGGCGCGGCACCGCGAGCGCTCTGGTGGTTACTGGGAGTTACTGGGTGGTTACTGGGAGTGCTGGGTGGTTACTGGGAGTGCTGGGCTATGGGTGATGGTTACTGGGAGGTCACTGGTGCTAACTGGTTCTAACTGGAGCTCCCTGGTGCAGAAGGAGGAGCGCTACAAGCGGCACCGGCAGCGGGCGCGGCACCGCGAGCGCCGGCACCCCGAACGCGCCGACGCGCGCGACCCGCGGGCTGGGCCAGTGCCTGGGCCCCGGCTGCACCCGGCCCGCCCGGCCGCCCTCCAAGTACTGCAGCGAGGCCTGCGGCATCAAACTGGCTGCCAAGTGAGTGCCCACCAGTACGGACCAGTATGGACCAGTGCGGGGCGGGGCGGACTGGTATGAACTGGTATAAACAGGTATAGAACAGTATAGACCAGTATGAACCTGTGCAGGACAGTACGGACCAGTGCGGGGCGGGACAGACTGGTATGAACTGGTATAAGCAGGTATAGAATGGTATAGACCAGTATGAACCTGTGCAGGACAGTACGGACCGGTATGGACCAGTGCGGGGCGGGACAGACTGGTATGAACTGGTATAAGCAGGTATAGAACAGTATAAACCAGTATGAACCTGTGCAGGACAGTACGGACCAGTATGGACCAGTGCGGGGCGGGGCGGACTGGTATGAACTGGTATAAACAGGTATAGAATGGTATAGACCAGTATGAACCAGTGCAGGACAGTACGGACCAGTATGGACCAGTGCGGGGTGGGACGGACTGGTATGAACTGGTATAAACAGGTATAGAACAGTATAGACCAGTATGAACCAGTGCAGGACAGTATGGACCAGTATGGACCAGTGCGGGGCGGGGCAGACTGGTATGGAGCGGTATAATTGGGTATAGAATGGTATAGACCAGTATGAACCAGTGCAGGACAGTACGGACCAGTACGGACCAGTGCGGGGCGGGACGGACTGGTATGGAGCAGTATAAGCAGGTATAGAATGGTATAGACCAGTATGGACCAGTATGAACCAGTGCGGGGTAGTGCGGACTGGTACGGAGCGGTGTAAACTGGTATAGAATGGTACAGACCAGTATAGACCAGTACGGACCGGGGCAGGGCAGGGCAGACTGGTATGGAGCAGTATAGAATGGTACAGACCAGTATAGACCAGTATGGACCAGTGCAGGATGGTACAGACCAGTATAGAACATTGTAGACCAGTGTAAACCAGTGCAGGACAGTACAGACCAGGTTTGGACCAGTATAGACCGGTATAAACCAGTATAGAATGTTATAGACCAGTATAAACCAGTGCGGGACTGTACAGACCAGTATGGACCAGTGTAAACCATTACAGTACAGTATAGACCAGTGTAAGCCAGTACAGAATGGCACATACCAGTATGAACCAGTATAGACTGGTATGGACCAGTACAGAATGGTATAGACCAGTATAGACCAGTATGGACCAGTTGTCTAAACAGATCCTGCCCCAGCAGATCCCAGTGATCCCACAGCCCCCATTAACCCTTTCCCTCCCAATCCCCGCCAGATCTATGAGACCGTACCCCAGCAGATCCCAGTGATCCTGGGATCCCCATTAACCCTTTTCTCCCCAAACCCCAGCCGGATCTACGAGATCCTGCCCCAGCAGATCCCAGTGATCCCACAGCCCCCATTAACCCTTTCCCCCTGCTCCTAGCTGTATCTACAAGATCCTATCAGAGCAGATCCCAGTGATCCCACAGCCCCCGTTAACCCTTTCCTCTCCACTCCCAGCCGTATCTACGAGATCCTGCCCCAGTGATCCCACAGCCCCGTTAACCCTTTTCTCCCCAAACCCCAGCCGGATCTACAAGATCCTGCCACAGTGCATCCAGCAGCAGATCCCAGTGATCCCACAGCCCCCATTAACCCTTTCCTCTCCGCTCCCAGCCGTATCTACGAGATCCTGCCCCAGCAGATCCAGCAGTGGATCCCAGGCTCTCCATTAACCCTTTCCTCTCCCCAAACCCCAGCCGTATCTACGAGATCCTGCCCCAGCACATCCCAGGGATCTTTGGATCCCCATTAACCCTTTTCTCCCCAAACCCCTGCTGGATCTACGAGATCCTGCCCCAGCAGATCCAACAGTGGATCCCAGGCTCTCCATTAACCCTTTCCTCTCTCCACTCCCAGCCGTATCTACGAGATCCTGCCCCAGCAGATCCCAGTGATCCCACAGCCCCCATTAACCCTTTCCCTCCCAAACCCCACCAGATCTATGAGACCGTACCCCAGCAGATCCCAGTGATCCTGGGATCCCCATTAACCCTTTCCTCTCTCCGCTCCCAGCCGTATCTACGAGATCCTGCCGCAGCGCATCCAGCAGTGGCAGCAGAGCCCGTGCGTGGCCGAGGAGCACGGCAAGCGGCTGCTGGAGCGCATCCGGCGCGAGCAGCACCAGGCGCGCCTGCGGCTGCAGGAGATGGAGCGGCGCTTCCACGAGCTCGAGGGGCTCATCGCCCGCGCCAAGGGCCACCCGCCCCGCGAGGACGAGGAGGTGGGGGCTCACGGGGGGTGGGGTGCCCAAAAATTCTGTAATTCTCCTTGGTTTGGGTCCCTTTTGGGGTCCTTGTGTTCCCCTGGGCACACCTGGGCACCTCCTGGGGCTGCTGGAGGGTGGGGAGCCCAAAAATTCTTTAATTCTCCTCATTTTGGGTCCCTTTTGGGGTCCTTGTGTTCCCCTGGGTGCTCCTTGGGGCAGCTGGAAGGTGGGGAGCCCAAAAATTCTGTAATTCTCCCTGTTTTGGGTCCCTTTTGGGGTCCTTGTGTTCCCCTGGGCACTCCCCGGGGCGGCTGGAGGGTGAGGAGCCGAAAAACCCTTTAATTCTCCCCATTTTGCGTTCCCCCTTGAAATCCCCCTGATCCTTCATGGACTCCTGAGTGCCCCCAAATCCTTTAATTCTCCTTGTTTTGGATCCCTTTTGGCGTCCTTGTGTTCCCCTGGGCACACCTGGGCACCTCCTGGGGCTGCTGGAGGGTGGAGAGCCCAAAAATTCATTAATTGTCCCTGTTTTGGGTCCCTTTTGGGGTCCTTGTGTTCCCCTGGGTGCTCCATGGGGCTGCTGGAGGGTGGAGAGACCAAAAATTCATTAATTCTCCTTGGTTTGGGTCCCTTTTGGGGTCCTTTTGTTCCCCTGGGCACCTCCTGTGGCTGCTGGAAGGTGGGGAGCCCAAAAATTCTTTAATTCTCCTTGGTTTGGGTCCCTTTTGGGGTCCTTGTGTTCCCCTGGGCACTCCCCGGAGCGGCTGGAGGGTGAGGAGCCCAAAAACCCTTTAATTCTCCCCATTTTGGGTCCCCCCTTGAAATCCCCCTGATCCTTCATGGACTTGTGAGTGCCTCCAAATCCTTTAATTCTCCCCATTTTGGGTCCCTTTTGGGGTCCTTGTGTTCCCCTGGGTGCTCCTTGGGGCAGCTGGAAGGTGGGGAGCCCAAAAATTCTTTAATTCTCCTTGGTTTGGGTCCCTTTTGGGGTCCTTGTGTTCCCCTGGGCACCTCCTGGGGCTGCTGGAGGGTGGAGAGCCCAAAATTCATTAATTCTCCTTGGTTTGGGTCCCTTTTGGGGTCCTTGTGTTCCCCTGGGCACACCTGGGCACCTCCTGGGGCTGCTGGAGGGTGGGGAGCCCAAAAATTCATTAATTCTCCCTGGTTTGGGTCCCTTTTGGGGTCCTTGTGTTCCCCTGGGCACTCCCTGGAGCGGCTGGAGGGTGAGGAGCCCAAAAACCCTTTAATTCTCCCCATTTTGGGTCCCCCCTTGAAATCCCCCTGATCCTTCATGGACTCCTGAGTGCCCCCAAATCCTTTAATTCTCCTTGTTTTGGATCCCTTTTGGCGTCCTTATGTTCCCCTGGGCACCTCCTGGGGCTGCTGGAGGGTGGGGACCCCAAAAATGCTTTAATTCTCCCCATTTTGGATCTCTCTTGAGATCCCTCCTGACCCTTCATGGACTCCTGGGTCCCTTCAAACTCTTTAATTCTCTGTTTTGGGTCCCCTTTGAGACCCCTCTGCTCCCCTGGGCACCCACACCTGGCTCCTGGAGATCTGGGAACCCCAAAACCCCTTTAATTCTTCCCATTTTGGGTCCCTCTTGAGATTCCCCCCTGTACTTTGTGGACTCCTGGCTCCCCCCAAATCTTTGGGTCCCCTTTGAGACCCCTCTGCTCCTCTGGGCACCCACACCTGGAGATCTGGAAACCCCAATAATCCTTTAATTCTCCCTATTTTGGATCTCTCTTGAGATCCCTCCTGTCCTTCATAGACTCCTGGGTGCCCCCAAAATCCTTTAATTCTCCCCATTTTGGGTCCCTTTTGAGGTTCTTGTGTTCCCCTGGGCACACCTGGGCACCTCCTGGGGCTGCTGGAGGGTGGGGACCCCAAAAATCCTTTAATTCTCCCCATTTTGGGTCCCTTTTGAGGTTCTTGTGTTCCCCTGGGCACCTCCTGGGGCTGCTGGAGGGTGGGGACCCCAAAAATCCTTTAATTCTCCCCATTTTGGATCTCTCTTGACACCACTCCTGTCCTTCATGAATTCCTGGGTGCCCTCAAAATCCTTTAATTCTCCCCATTTTGGATCCCCCCCTGAGCACCCCCCAAATCCCTGAGCTCCCCCATGAACACCTGAACCCCCCCAAACCCCTGGAACCCTTTCCCCTCGGGTCCCCTCAATCCTTGGGGTGCCCCCCCTGACCCTGCTGTCCCCAGAGCACGGAGGGGGACAGCGAGGACACGGACCTGCAGATCTTCTGCGTGTCCTGCGGCCACCCCATCAACCCCAAGGTGGCCCTGAGGCACATGGAGCGCTGCTATGCCAAGGTGACCCCAAAATCCTGGGGATGGGGGGGGCTGTGGGGTCACCCATGGGATCTGTGGGATTGTCTGTGGGATCAGTGGGATCATCTGTGGCACTCTCTGGGGTCCTGTGGGTTCCTGGGATCAGTGGGATCATCTGTGGGATCATCTGTGGGATTATTTGTGGCATTCTCTGGGGTCCTGTGGGTTTTGGGATTGGTGGGATCATCTATGGGATCTGGGATCATCTGTGGGATCATCTGTGGGATTGGGATCATCTGTGGCACTCTCTCCTGGGGGTTCCTGGGATCAGTGGTCTGTGGGATCATCTGTGGGATTATTTGTGGCACTCTCTGGGGTCCTGTGGGTTTTGGGATTGGTGGGATCATCTATGGGATCTGTGGGGTCACCCATGGGATCTGTGGGATTGTCTGTGGGATCAGTGGGATCATCTGTGGCACTCTCTGGGCTCCTGTGGGTTCCTTGGATCAGTGGGATCATCTGTGGGGATTTGTGGGATTGTCTGTGGGGTTTGTGGAATCATCTGTGTGATCATCCATGGGATCTGTGGGATCACCCACTGCACTGCCTGGGCTCTTGTGAGTTCTGGGATTTGTGGGATTGTCCATGGGATCTGTGGGATCATCTGTGGGATCTGTGGGCTCACCCATGGCACTCTCTGGGCTCCTGTGGGATCTTCTGGGGGACCCTTTTAGGGGAACTTTGGGAGCCCCCAGATCCCACAGAGGCCACGGGGATCCCTTTCCTCAGCTTGGGGGGGCTCCTGGGGGGCTGGGGGGACCCTGGGAAGGAACTTTGGGGGTCTCTAGGGTCTGGGGGCTGGGGGTCTCATGGGGGTCTCTCTGGGGGTCTCATAGGGTCTGATTGGGGGTGGGGGTCTCATGGGGGTCTCTATAGGGTCTGGGGGATGGGGGTCTCATGGGGGGTCTCTATAGGGTCTGGGGGGTGGGGGTCTCATGGGGGGTCTCTATAGGGTCTGGGGGGTGGGGTCTCATGGGGGGGTCTCTATAGGGTCTGGTTGGGGTGGGGGTCTCATGGGGGGGTCTCTATAGGGTCTTGGGGTCTAGGGGGATCCTTTTAGGGGAATTTTGGGGGTCTCTATAGGGGCTGTGGGGCCATGGGGGGGCTCTGCAGGGTCTGGGGGTCCCTCTGGGGGTCCATAGGATCTTGGGGGAGTTTTGGGGTCCCATCCCTGCCCCCCTTTCTGATCCCCCCACCCCATTGCAGTATGAGAGCCAAACGTCCTTCGGGTCCATGTACCCCACCCGCATCGAGGGGTGAGTGGGGAGGGGGCTCCGGGGTGGAGGGGGGGTCCCAGCCCCCCTAAATCCTTCTGGGAAATGGGGAGCACCTTGGGAGGTCCCATCCCCCCTAAATCCTCCTGGAAATGGGAGGGGAGCACCCAGGGGGGGCTTTTTGGGGAGGGGGAGTCACCCTGGGGAGGGGGCACTGGATAGGGGAGCACCCAGGGTGGCACTTTGGGGACAAAGGGGGGGTCCCAGCCTCCCCTAAATCCTCATGGGAAGAATGGGGAGCACCCAGGGGAGGGTTTTTGGGGAGGGGGTGCCACCCTGGGGAGGGGACACTGGAGGGGGAGCACCCAGGGTGGCACTTTGGGGACAAGGTGGGGGTCCCAGTCCCCCTAAAACCTCCTGGGAACAATGGGGTGCACCCAGGGGAGGCTTTTTGGGAGGGGTTGCCACCCTGGGGAGGGGGCTCCAGGGGGAGGGGCCACCCTGGGGTGGTTCTTTGGGTCAAGGTGGGGGTCCCAGCCCCCTAAAACCTCATGGGAAGAATGGGGAGCACCCAGGGGAGGCTTTTTGGGGAGGGGTTGCCACCCTGGGGAGTGGACACTGTGGGGAGCACCCAGGGTGGCACTTTGGGAAAAAGGGGGGGTCCCAGCCCCCCTAAATCCTCCTGGAAATGGGAGGGGAGCACCCAGGGGGGGCTTTTTGGGGTGGGGTTGTCACCCTGGGGAGGGGACACTGTGGGGGAGCACCCAGGGTGGCACTTTGGGGACAAAGGGGGGGTCCCAGCCCCCTAAAACTTCATAGGAAGCATGGAGAGCACCCAGGGGAGGATTTTTGGGGAGGGGGTGCCACTTTGGGGAAGGGGCACCCTGGGAGGAGTTTGAGGGGGGGTTGTGGCTGTGGGGAGGGGGTCCCTCAGCCCCCTGTCCCCCCCCCCCCTCAGGACCCCTCTCGTGTCCCCCCAGGGCCACCCGGCTGTTCTGTGACGTTTACAACCCCCAGAGCAAAACCTACTGCAAGAGGCTGCAGGTGCTGTGCCCCGAGCACTCCCGGGACCCCAAGGTGGGCACGGGGGCTTTGGGGGGGTTTGGGGGATTTGGGGGGGCAGGGGCAGGGCACTCCCGGGACCCCAAGGTGGGCACGGGGGTTTTGGGGATTGGGGGCTTGGGGGGTTTGGGGGGCAGGGGCAGGGCCAGGGCACTCCTGAGACCCCCAAGGTGGCACGGGTGGTTTTGGGGGATTGGGGGCTTGGAGGGGTTTGGGGGATTTGGGGGTGCAGGGGCAGGGCCAGGGCACTCCCAGGACCCCAAGGTGGGCACGGGGGCTTGGAGGGGCTTGGGGGATTTGGGGGGCAGGGGCAGGGCACTCCTGAGACCCCCAAGGTGGGCACAGGGGGCTTTGGGGGGGTTGGGGGTTTGGGGGGCAGGGGCAGGGCCAGGGCACTCCTGAGACCCCCAAGGTGGGCACGGGGGCTTGGGGGATTTGGGGGGTTGGGGGGGCAGGGGCAGGGCCAGGGCACTCCTGAGACCCCCAAGGTGGGCACGGGGGCTTTGGGGGGTTTGGGGGATTTGGGGGGCAGGGGCAGGGCACTCGTGAGACCCCCAAGGTGGCACGGGGTTTGGGGGTTGGGGGTGTTTGGGGGCAGGGCCAGAGTACTCCTGGGACCCCCAAGGTGGGCACAGGGGGCTTTGGGGGTTGGGGGT
>JAREIS010000728.1:0-54096 GCA_030060385.1 Muscicapa striata striata | reverse complement strand
AGAACCAGTGACCCGGGCTGAAGAAGCTCCACCATACAACCAGCTGCCAGCAGAGGAAACACGCTATGCTCTGTTCACCGACGGTTCCTGTCGCCTCGTAGGGATGAATCGGAGACGGAAAGCAGCTGTATGGAGCCCCACACGACGGGTTGCAGAGGCTACTGAAGGAGAGAGTGGATCCAGTCAATTTGCTGAACTCAAAGCCATTCAACTGTTCCTAAACATTGCCGAAAGAGAAAAGTGGCCAAAGCTCTATTTGTACACTAATTCTTGGATGGTAGTCAATGCTCTGTGGGGATGGCTGAAGAGATGGAAAGAGGCAAACTGGCAGCATAGAGGAAAACCAGTCTGGGCTGCTGAAGAGTGGAAAGACATCGCTACTTGGTTAGAGAAACTACCTGTGAAGGTTCGCCATGTAGATGCCCATGTCCCCAGAAGTAGAGCTAATGCAGAGCAGCGAAATAATCAGCAAGTAGATCAGGCTGCAAAGATAGGGGGGTTGAAAATAGACCTTGACTGGGAACATAAGGGAGAGTTGTTCCTGGCTCAATGGGCCCATGATGCCTCAGGCCATCAGGGCAGAGATGCCACCTATAAGTGGGCACGAGACCGAGGGGTGGATCTAACCACGGACAGTATTACCCAGGTTATCCATGACTGTGAAACCTGTGCTGCCATCAAGCAGGCCAAGTGGGTGAAGCCCCTCTGGTATGGGGGACGGTGGTCCAAGTACAAGTACGGGGAGGCCTGGCAGATAGATTACATCACACTGCCTCAAACCCGCCAGGGCAAACGTTATGTGCTGACCATGGTGGAAGCCACCACCGGGTGGTTGGAGACCTACCCTGTGTCCCATGCTACTGCCCGCAACACCATCCTGGGCCTGGAAAAGCAGGTCCTTTGGAGGCATGGTACCCCTGAGAGGATTGATTCAGACAATGGGACTCATTTTAAGAATAACCTTATCAACACCTGGGCTAGGGAACATGGCATTGAGTGGGTGTACCACATCCCCTACCATGCACCAGCTGCAGGTAAAGTGGAGAGGTATAATGGATTGTTGAAAGCCACCTTAAAAGCATTGGGTGGGGGGGGTCTTTCAAGAACTGGGAGCAGCATTTAGCATAAGGCCACCTGGTTAGTTAACACTTGAGGTTCCATCAACTCAGCAGGTCCTGCCCAGTCTGAGTGCCTTAATATAGTAGATGGAGACAAAGTCCCAGTGGCCCATGTCAGAGGTTTGCTAGGGAAGACAGTATGGATTAATCATGCTTCGAGTACAGGCAAACCCATTCGAGGGATTGTCTTTGCTCAAGGACCAGGATGTACATGGTGGATAATGCAGAAAGATGGAACAACACGCTGTGTACCTCAGGGAGATCTGATTATGGGGTGAAAATTATATACAAATATCATTGTTGAGTATTACCACCATTGCCTGTACAATAGATCACACAGACATGAGGCAGAAGGAAATGTATAAGTGGTGAAGGTCTGAGCAAGTGAGATGGAGAAAATGTGTAAGTGTTGAAGGTTTGAGCAAGTCAGATGAAAGCTTTTACATTGTATTTAGTAATATGTTCACGATATGAGATAAGGGGTGGAACATTCCCGATTGACGGGTTGATGTTACAGTGATTTGTATGTATCCCAATCGTCTGTCATGTTCGTGCCTGGAATTGCATTTGGTGCTTTCCGAACTGACTTAGAAGGTGTGTTATGTCTACTCCCTCCCCCCACCATCTGCACCGAGCTAGCCTGCCGCCGCTGCCTGCCCCTCCCCCCGCTGCTGCTGCTGCTGCCGCTTCCCCTGCCACTGGCTTTTCCCTGCTTTTTTCGCTGCTTTGCTTTTTTTCTTTCCCTTTTCCTTCCTTCTTCCCCTCTTCCCGAAGATCATCTGAGCCTGCTTCGGACGGGATCTGAAACATCAGGGACCCCTCACCAGAGTCTGCAAGAGAAGCTTGGTGCCCTCCCCAGCCGAGACCTTCTGAGTTTGTCCCTCCTCACTTAGACTGGTGATAACGTTTTTGTCATCTGGGACTGTTTTTCTTGTGTTGGGGAGTGGGTTTTTTTTTTTGTTTGCTAATAAACAGGTTTTGTCCACTTTTCCTCCGAGGAAATTCTTCCCAAACCCGGTGGGGGGGAGGAGCTGTGGGGGTTTGTTTTCTGGGGGGCTCCTTTGGGAGGTCTTCCGCTAATTTGGCTAAACCAGGACACTCAAAGAGGCATAGACTTGCTTATTGCTGTAACAATGTGTCAATACGAAAAAGCCAACAGTGACTGGTTCTTGTCTGATACAAGAGAGACTGCCCAGGTCTTGGCAGGTAAAAAATTTCAGGAAATTTTTACAAATCACCACATGGGAAAAGACCTCCAAGGCCATTCAGTATTCCTGGATGCCACCAGAAGTTAGGATTCAACACAGAAGATTTTTTGGAGCTGAAAGTCAACAAATCCACTCTCCCCAAGGAATTCCCAATGTCAGTTTGCGTCCCGATGGATGTTCCTGTCCCTCGGTTCATTCAGGTGCCCACAAATAGACAGGATGATGCAGAGTCCCCCAAGTCAGGTGTCTTCCCAACACAGATCACCAGTACCACGGATCACCAGGGGGTCACTGGGGATCATCCAACACTGATCCTCCCCTGGGGGATGGAGCTGGAGCAGAGCACAAAGCTCTTCCCACACTCGGGGCACTCAGAGGGCTTCTCTCAGTGGTGCCTACGTTGGTGCCGGGTCAAGGTTGAGCTGTGTGAGAAGCTCTTCCCACACTCAGGACACTCGTAGGGCCTCTCCCCAGTGTGGATGCGCCAGTGGACAGTGAGGGCGTCGTTGCGCTTGAATCTCTTCCCGCAGTCGGGGCAGCGGAAGGGCCTCTCCTCTCTGTGAATCCGCTCGTGTTTGAGGCAATCGGAGCTGGTCTGAAACCTTTTCCCACACTCAGGACACTTGTAGGGCCTCTCCCCAGTGTGGATCTGCTGGTGGAGTCTCAGACTGGAGCTGTGTCCAAAGCTTTTCCCACATTCCAAGCAGGTGTAGGACCGTTCTCCAGTGTGGACCACCTGGTGCCGCAACAGGCTGGAGATGTCTGTGAATCCCTTCCCACACTTCCCACACTCATAGGGCTTCTCCCCAGTGTGGCTCCTCTGGTGCCGCATCAGGTGGAAGTGCTCTCTAAAGCCCTTCCCACATTCCCTACACTCATAGGGCTTTTCCCCAGTGTGGATAAGCTGGTGCCGGATCAGGCTGGACCTCAATGTGAAGCTCTTCCCACATTTCCCACACTCGTAGGGCCGTTCCCCAGTGTGGATCCTCTGGTGTCGGATCAGCTCAGAGCTCCATCTGAAACCCTTCCCACATTCGAAGCAGCTGTGAGGCTTCTCCCCTCCATGAGGCTTCTCCACCAGCTCTGAGCTCTGCCTGCATCTCCGGCCGCCTTCCCGGCTCAGGGAGGGTCTTTCCTCCTCGCAGCTCCCTGGGCTGGGTTTGCAGCCCCTCGTCGTGAGGGATCTCCAGGAGTTTTCCTCCTCCTCCATCTGTCAAGGCCTTGGGAATGAAAAATCCTGGTTTGGGGGAAAAACAAGAGGAGATGACCTTGGGCTGGGGGTTCCTCCTTGCCCAAGTGCAACTCAGGAAGACACTGGGCATCCTGCGTGTGTCAGAACCTCCAAAACACCAAGATTCAGCCCAAAAATCCTCCAAACATCACGACACAGATGGAAAACCCACCAAAGAACAAGATTTGGCCAAAACCCCCTCCAAAATAGAAAGATTCAGCCCCTGCAAAAAACAAAACCAGCAAAATTTAGCCCAATAAAGCTCACAAACACCAAGATTCACATATGTGAAAATCATGGATCCCCTCTCTGGTCACCTGCTGCATGTGATGGGGACAATGCTCCTGGGGCTGGGGAGAGGCTGCAGATACAGGGAGGGCTGGAACCTTGTGCTCTTTCCTGTTTCTGCTCCTCCTCCTCCTCTGTCCCTACTCTTCCTCACATTCCTCTTCCTCCTACTATTCCTCCTTCTCCTGCACAATCCCATCTTTTTCTCCCACGTGCAGCATTTGACCATTTGCATTGGAATTTTTTGTGTATATACGTGGCTGACTCCTAGTGATGGCAAAATTTCACTATGGGTTTTTTAATGTTCCCCTTTAGGATGGATTTTGCAAAACTGGAAGAGCTTAAAAGGTGACACTTTAACAGATAAAATGTAAATATAATATTGTTAAGAAAAGGAGCCAGGAGAGGAGCTTTAGAAATGCAAATTAACCCTGCTGGGGTAATGTGTGGACAAGGTAGCAGGGTCTTCTTGCCTGGGAGAGTAACTGGATTGATTTCCTCTGGTCCTCACCCCAAGCTCTGTCTGCTTGCACAGACGGAATTTGCACAGCTAAAGGCAGAGCCCATAGTGAGGATATCTGACTGCAATAGAAATTGGTTAAGTTGCAGAGGGAAACAGCAAATGGAGAACGTTGTGAAAAATTTACTAAAAGAAGTGTGGGGGAATCATCCCTCTCCACACTCCAACATGCGCCCACTGTCTAGGTTATACAGGGTGTATTAGAGCACTGAGGTGTTATTGCTAGTCCTGAGAAATCAGATGGGAACTCAAGTATTTGAGGATTTAATTAGAGAAAAGTGGTCAACTAATGCAGCCATGGCTGGAGAGAGCACCAGGGAAAAACGGAGAAAACGTGAACAGACACTAGAACAAATCCTACAATATCATGGACCAAACTCCTTGGAATCCTAACAAATACATATCAGGAGACAGAGAATCCATCCGTAATTTGAGTGGCAAAATTAGGTTAAAAACTGTCCTCAAAATAGTAACTAACCAGGCAGCTGTAGCTCCTGACCTTCCTGCCAACCAATCCAAGGAAATGCGGAATGAGACATTTCACCACGGGATGGGATGGGATCAGATGACCTGCTAGCAGAAGGAGGAGGAATTTATGGAAAATTACTCAAACTGCTGTTGGCAAATAGATGTCTGTCGAACAGTGGTGAAAGAGATAACAAAGGAAATAAGAGTAGCTCATATTCCGGTCCAAATGTAGAAGGGATGGAAATTGGACACGATATCGTGGCTCCCTGGCAGACCATGGCTGTAACCAATGCTGTTCCTCCTCTGATGTGCTGCAGCAACTCTCATCTTTTTCCCATGCTTGACACCTTGCTGAGTGCAGCTCATTCAGCAGGTGAGCAAGGGGATGCAGGTGGCAGCCAGGCCTCCTGATCCAGAAACGGCTACAAAAGGACAGGGAGTGAGGGCACTGAGAATAATCCCAAAACCAAAGAGGATCCAACAAGCAAAAACAGGGTTGATGAGTGAATCTGTTTGGAGATAGGACCAGGAACTTGTACATGAGAAAGCAATGGAGAAATCTTCAGTTTCAGAAAATGTTACTAATTTACAGGGACAGCAGCTCAGCCAAGATGCTGCTCCATTCCTGAACTTCAGGAAAGAGAAACACTTAACAGAGCTGTTAATATCGGATGTTATGCAAAAGGAGGGGTGCATATTAAGGGGGACATGCAGCAGGCGAATCAAGAAGTCTGAACCTCCTAAGTACTTCAGCCAGTGGGAAAAGGGAGAGGGAGATGAAGTTGGGAAAATGAGGATAAAAAGGAGGCTGCGTTTTAGAGATCCCATGGCAAATGCCACATGGCCTCTCCCTTTTTTCATCAATAAAGTCACTTTTACAGGACTCCTCGGTCGCCTTTGGGCACACAAAACTGTGAGGCACTGCAATTTCGAGGAAGTGCCCCATTACTGTGGCCCCGGTTTGTCAGTGGTTCTCGGGACCCAACGACCTCACGATATAGACTGAGCAAAGAAAGAGCTCCCCAGAAGATTGTGGCAAAATCACCTGTAATTCTTGTGCACGAAGATGCAGACAGGAGCATGGAAGCTGTAAGTAATTGTCTGGTTTGGTGGAGGTGACTGTGTGCTTGCCTGAATGAGACGTGGATTTTGCCATGAAGTGAGAGCAGAGCCCTTCTATCCGCGGTTCCGGTATCCCGCGAGGGACCCGGCCAGTGAAGGGACAAAGCGAGTGAGGGGAGGCTGCTTTTCCCATCCTAGCCCAGGGAGAAGCTGGGTTCTTTTCCCATCCCAGCCCAGGCAGAGGTGGGACCCGGGCAGGGAAAAGTGGAGAGCAACACACAAGTCACAGAGGGAAGAGGGAAAGCTGCTTTTCCCATCCCAGCCCAGGTAGAGGCAAAATTCCTTCCCATCCTGACCTGGGCGGATCACAAGAGGGAGCACAAACACCTCAAGACAGTCCCTTGAGGTAAAAAATGGGACAAAGAAAGGTTTTAAGTCTGAATGACCCATGAAGGGGTCCAAGTTCCTGTGATCCACAAAGAAATAAAGATAAGACAAGTAGGTTGCCAGAAATACCACCAGGCACCCTTTTGGGAATAATACTAAGATGTTGGGATACAAGGGAGTTATACAAAGGTCATCTAAAGAAAAATTGTAAAGAGAGGATATGGGACAAGAAAATGTTCCAGGAGGATGAATAGGGGTGTCAGGGGCTATATGTATTGGGGACCTTACCATCTAAAGAGCCCTTGATAAAATCTAGAATCGGTCCTCAGGGAGAGGAGGTGGAATTTTTAGTAGATACAGGAGCCAAAAAATCCACAATTAAACATCCACCAAAAAGGTGTAAACCTAGCACTCATGGTTGGAGCAAAAGGTAAACCATCTTGGGTCCGTTAGTATAATGTGTAAATTGAGACCCAGAGCAAAATTGAATTATGATCTGTCAGAGGCAGAAAATAATTTATTGGGGAGGGATTTAATAATAGCATTGGATTTGAAAACTGAAGTATCCCAAGGGCAACTTAAAATTTATGCCTTAACCCAAAAGGATGAGGAACAAATATGTCCTGAGTGTGGCATACCCCTGAAATAGGGAAGTTAAAAATAAAACCTACTAAAGTGAAAATCACTGATCCAATTTGCCTATCCAAGTTCGTCAATGTCCAATATCACTAGAAGGGAGATGGGGCCTTAAGCCTGTCATAGAAAACTTTTTGCAACAAGGCAAAAAGGCACATATGTCCCCACACAATACTCCTATTTTCCCTGTCAAAAAGACAGACAGGAGTTACAGATTGGCACAAGATTTGAGGGCTATAAATCAACAAACTGCTACCAAATTTTTTGTAGTAGCAAACTCTTACACTCCCTTAAATCAGCTCTCCCCTGACTACACTTGGTACAGTGCAGTAGATCTAAAAGATGCCTTCTGGGCATGCCCATTAGCAAAAGTAGTAGAGATTATTTTGCCTTTGAATCAGGGAAGACACTGATAAGAGCAGAAAACAACAATTCCATTAGACAGCATTGGCTCAGGGCTTTACAGAATCCCCCAACCTCTTCGGGCAAGCCCTAGAAGAACTGATGCAGTCTTTTGAGCCACCAGAAGGGGTGAAATTGTTACAATATGTAGATAATCTCTTAATAGCAGGAAAAGACGACAAATCTACTAGAAATGGGACTATAAAATTTTTAAACTTTTTGGGACAACAGGGTTTGAAGGTATCCAAAGCTAAGTTACAATTGACAAAACCAGAAGTAAAATATTTAGGACATTGGCTAAGTAAAGGAAAAAAGAAATTGGATCCTAATAGAATCTCTGGAATACTAAGCCTGGGACCTCCAAAGACCAAAAAAGAAGTGAGGAAAATTTTAGGACTGCTTGGTTACTATTGTTCATGGATAGAGGCATTTAGTGAGAAAGTGAAATTGCTATAAGAAAAACTTACCACTCATCGCCTAAAATGGACACAGGAGGGTGATAAAAGTTTTCAAAAGGTCAAACATGCTTTAATTCAAGCCCCTGTACTAAGTCTCCTGGATTTGGAGAGACCATTCCAATTATTTGTAAACACCTTTGATCAAACAGCATACGGGGTGCTTACCCAGGAATGGGCAGGCAGTTGAAGGCCAGTGGGATATTATTCCAAACTGCTGCACCCTGTCAGTCGGGGCTGGCCCACATGTGGCCACAGCACTTTTAACTGAAGAAGCCCAAAAAGTCACCTTTGGGGGTACACACCCCCCATAATGTAAGGGGAATTCTGAATCAAAAAGCTGAGAAATGGCTAACTGATGCCCTAATATTAAAATATGAAGCTGTTCTAATCACTTCCACAGTCAGAGAGCTAAAAGCAACAACTGCTGAAAGTCCTGCACAATTCCTAAATGGGGATCCAGGAGAAAATTTAGAACATGATTGTGTGGACATTATAGAGTTACAAACAAAAATTAGACCTGACCTGGGGGGAAGCTGAACTTAAGGATGGAGTAAAATTGTTTATAGACGGGTCTTCCAGAGTGGTAGAAGGAAAAAGAAAATTGGGACATGCCATAGTAGGAAGAGAAGAATTAAAATCAGTAGAATCCAGACCCTTAAACGCAACATGGTGCTCAGGCTTGTGAACAATTCACTCTTTACAGGGCACTATCTCACTTAAAGGGTAAAAAGGGATCATATATACAGATTCTAAGTATGCCTATGGTGTAGTCCACACATTCAGTAAAATTTGGGAAAAAAGAAGATTAATTAACACTCAAGGATGGGGATTAATACATCAAGAATTAATTATTAGAATACCAGAAGTTCTCAGGGGCCCCACTGAAATTGCTGTGGTCCACATAAGAGGGCACCAAAAAGGAACAAGCTATCACACAAGAGGGAATAATCTGGCTGACAAAGAAGCAAAAAAAGCAACACTGAAATAAAAACCAATTTCTGTATTAAGTACTACAGTTAGAGATCCCAGCTCCAACCAGGAATTACAGAAGCTATTTACTACTCAGCAAATAGAAGTCATAAAGAAATTAAAGGCAGAATAGCATGAGAATAAATGGGATTTACCAGATGGCGGGGAAATTTTATCTAAAACCCAGGCCAGACAAATTACTGAACAATTATATCAACAAACTCATTGGGGAACCAAAGCACTAGCAGACCAATTTGTAAAATTTTTTGGATGCATTGACATTTTTGATACTGTAAAGCAGAGCGTACAGAGTTGTTTAACTTGTCAGAAAATTAATAAAAAAATTATGCAACAAGGTTTGTCAGGAGGACAGAAAATTGCTTACAGACCCTTTGAAAGAATATAAACAGATTTTAGAGAATTACCAAAAATAGGAAGGTAGAATTATTTACTAGTAATAGTAGACCAATTAACCCACTGGGTAGAGGCATACCCTGCAGCTGGAGCCACATCACAAGTGGTAGCCAAAATATTGATAGAACACGTAATACCAAGGTATGGCCTGGTCCAAGCAATAGACTCAGACCAGGGGACGCACTTTACATCAAAGGTGCTGAAGTGACTGACCTCAGCACTAGGCATCAGCTGGGAGTATCACACACCCTGGCACCCTCAGAGTTCTGGGAAAGTTGAAAGGATGAATCAAACTTTAAAACAACAGCTGTCAAAATTAACGATTGAGACTAAAATGCCACAAAGTGCCTCCCACTAGCCCTGTCTAATATACGAACTATGCCAAATTTGAAAACAGGGATTTCACCATATGAAATGCTCTATGGTATGCCTTGCCCTAAAGGAGCACGCCTTGATCCAGCCTTAGTTCAGGACCCTTCCCTCCAGAATTACATAACAATCAACAAAAACTTGCAAGAATTAAGGAAGAAAGGAATTCTAGCTCAAACCGTCCCTCTAGGATTGGCCATACATAAGATTAAGCCAGGACAACGTGTTAATTAATGTATGGAAAGAAGAAACTCTGAATCCAAAATGGGAAGGACCATATTTAGTTCTGTTAACGACTGAAACAGCTGTACGGACAGCTGAACAGGGATGGACACATGTGAGTAGAGTCAAAGGTCCTGTAACCCCTCCTACTGCAGGTTGGGCAGTGACATTTGAGCCTGGAGACCTCACAGTGCGAATTCAGAGACTTGATCTTGATACTGGATCAATTTGTCTCAAAGTTCTCCCAATCAGGACTGAAAGTCTCCTGTCCCAAACCTGGGTGTGACTGTAACCCATTCATCAAAAAAAGTGTCCATATTGTACTGAGTTGTGGTGGTGTCATTCCTATGGTGGGTATCTCTCATTCGCATTATGTGTCCAATGTAAAAGAAACGAACACGAACCAACTGTTAAGGTACTTAATACCCTATCAGCACAAGGAAAAAATCAAAATTGATAATCATAACTGGTGGGAATTTTTTGAGAATAGAACAAGAGAAAAAAAAAGAGGAAGCCAAAGCAGAGGTATTGGCAAAAGAGTGCCGGACAGGGTTGCGTATACCGTGCTGTTACTGCTGTACCTCGTACTGGAATGTTAAGGCTAAAAGCTGGGACAAAATTAAGAAGCGCCACCAAAAGAGAGAGACAAAGTGGGAGACCCCAGGACATACTCCCTGCTGCTGAGAAAATTAAACAAACCTTGGCTACTGTCAGCCTCATAGGCCTTGACAGAGGCAGAGTGATGAAAATAATCATGGGACTCATCCTATTGCTAATTAGGATAAAAAGAAACAGTGCTGATGCTTGTTCCAAGTGTTACCAGACAATTGGGTATGGCAGAGCACGGTATCCACCCTTGCCTTCCACACACATATCAATTTGGCCTGCTATAATAAGCACAACTTAGAAATTTGCACTATTACAGGAAAAAGTTACTGGGTAGCCACCAGTTTGGGAAAAGGAGGGTGGGCTCCATCGGCATACCAAAGTTGCCCAGTAGGAGAAGCATACCTCTGCTTCACAAAAGAAGGTATGTGAGGATATTCAGATCAGGGAGGAGGTGCAAGATCACTACAAGGAGGAATTGATAAAGAATATAACTAAAACGTTCAAGGGAACAACGACAAATCATGATGGAAGTTTTAACTTGTACGAGAAACTGAAACAACAATTTGGCAAATGGGACTTACCCACCTCAGGAAAAGAATTTATTTGTGGAATTAATGAAAGAAATTACTACTGAACTGAACTTAACTCACTGTTGGATCTGTGGAGGAATGCAGATGATTGATTACAGCCATGGAGGGGGGAGGGATTAGGCCCAGAGCAGTTGTTACAGTGGAATCAAATGGAAATATTGAGGGGAGTCAATAGACCTAAAGGGTGAGTTCTAAGTCATGAGGTAATAGGAGAGGTATGTATAACATGTCAGGGAAATAACTTTACCCAGTATGTGAGGCACATCCCCTGTAAGACTATCCTGATTACAAATACAAGCAGTCAGTCTTGGTGGCCCGAAGCTCCAAAAGGATATTGGGGAAAGTTAAGTAAAGGTAATTGTATAAAGAACAATGTTACAGGACTATGCTGGTATAATAAGAATAGAGCTAACCCATACAAAGAAGTAAAAAGTGTAAGAACTTATTAGCAACAACCTGAATCACTTAAACTAAACTGGAAAGCCCCAGACAAAATATTTTGGATCTGTGGGAAAACAGCTTATAATACCCTGCCAGAAAGGTGGAGAGGGACATGTACTCTAGGGATTATCCAGCCTGCGTTTTTTTACATTACCAAAGGAAAAGGTAATAGAGTGTTCAGAGTTCCCTTGTATAAAACTTTGTATCAAAAGAAAAGGAGCCCACCCATAGGGGGAACACAAATCTGGAAGGATGATAAATGGCCCCCACAACGAAGTATTGAGTACTATGGACCAGACCTGGGCTCAAGATGGGAGCTGGGGCTATCACACTCCAATTTATATGCTAAACAGAATTATCAGGCTACAAGCCATAATAGAAATTACCTCCAACTGAACAGCCCGAGCAATGGAATTGATAGCTAAACAACTTACTCAAACTAGAGCAGCGGTATATCAAAATCAACTAGCCCAGGAATATCTATTAGCTGAAGAAGGAGGAGTGTGTGGGAAGTTCAATAATTCTGAATGCTGCTTAGAAACGGATAATAATGGTAAAGTAGATACTAACATTGCAGAAGAAATAAAACAAATAGCCCATGTACCTGTACAGACCTGGAACTCTATGCTTAATAATAATTAGTGGAATAACCTATTAGGGGGAGCGTAGCGAAAAAACACAGCACCGCACAGCACCGCGGCCTCCCTCAAACATTCCTTCCCGCCTCGGGCTCCTGCCAAAGCTGAAGCTAGGTCCCGGTTCCATCCCGGACTCACCCCCAGCGCCCTCAGCTCTCCGTCACCCCGAGCTCCCGGCGGTTCAGGGCAGCAGCGGTTCCTCGGCCTCCTACCTGGGCCAGGCCCAGCGCCAGAATCGCTCCTCAGCCGAGGTTTCCGGGAAATGGCGCAGCTCGGGGAAAGGAAGGCAAGTTCGTGCCGAGTGCAGAGCCCGCCCCTCGCTGCGATTGGCTGATTCTGCCGTCACTCCTCGATCTCGCGCGCTGATTGGGCAAACGGGGACAAGGCAACCCCGGCGCGGAAAGGCGCCATTGCGGAAGCGTCTGTGCGGAACCGGGAGCGGCCGGAGCCCGGTGAGGCCACGAATATGGCGCCTTTGGCAACCGGGAGGGAGTGGGGGGGGGGCATGTCCCAATCAGCGCGCGAGAACGAGGAGTGACGGCAGAATCAGCCAATGGCAGCGAGGGGCGGGCTCTGCAGACGGCTCAGCAACCTCGGCCCGCGCTCTCAGGGCCCCCGGGCTGTGTGAGGGGAAAGCCGGAGATGAGGAACAGCCCTGGAACGGGCCCGGGCCTGAGGCGGGATTGGCCTGAAAACACAAAGTTCTCTGCAGCTCCTGGCACGCCTTTCCCAGCCCTGCGTGTTCGCTGGCTCCGGCTCAGTGGGAAGCCCTGGAGCTTCATTTTTGCTACTCCCTAATTAGGAGCATCAGTGCATGGCTTTGATTTCCCCCCAAAATGGGAAAACTGCCCCAAACCCCTGTGCAGAGGGAGGGAGATTTCTGTGTGTTAATGACACTGCACGTATCAGTGTGCACGAGCTCTCTGAGTACAACAGCTCTTGTGCTTGTGGCCGTGTGTGCATTGGTGGAGACTGTGCGTGGGTGGGTGTCTGTGTAGCACGGATGTGCTGGTGTGCGCTGGTGTCTTTGGAGGGCAGTTTGTTCTCTAAATAAATTTCATAGTCAAGCCTAAAGCTTTGATTTATACTGACCTTTTAAATCTAACATGTCAAACAAGAGTTTTTCAAATGCACCAAGGAACAAGTGCCATTATTATGTGCATCCACTGCTGCTCTCGCCCCCGTCCCCTGGAAACTGCTGCCATCAGGACGAGAGGCTGTGCCAGGTGCAAACCTCTCTAGAACTGTAATGCTCCCTGAGCCAGTTCCCTTGTGCCAGCAGTGCTGGGCAACTGCCTTAGGGTGAAGCATGTGGGGCAGCACTGGGGTGGAAATAGCCATGAAGAATAGAACTGCCTGCTAATATGCATTCTCCATCAGACTTGGCACAGGCCAGGTGGGGCTGTTGAAGGGTGAGTGGGTTTTGCTCACCACCCCTTGGCTCTCCAGCTCATGGATCATCTTGTGGATGGGGATCACGGCATCTTGATTCGTCCGATACTGCCAGTGGTGCACTGTCAAGGTGGCCATTGGTACTTGTTGCTCTGTCACTTTCAGGAGTCCCACTGCAGATGGATTTTCTGACAGTCCAGGCAAGGTGTTCAACTGCTCAGTGCCCTCTGCCTCTACAGCAGCTATTCCAAAAGCCCACCTGAGTCCCTTTGAATCTTTGTAGTAGCTGTTCTGGAGGAAGTCTTTGCCCAAAATACATGGAGCCTCTGGGCCAGTCACAGTTGGATGTTTCTGCCACTCTTGCCAGTCAGGCTCACTTTGGCTTCCAACAGAGTCAATTCCTACGATTCCCCCATCATCCCAGCAGTGGAAACAGGTTCTGCCACCACGTCCCGATGGCATTAGGGTACACTGCACACCAATATCAACTAATGCCTCTATTTCTATGTCTCTGATGAGCCAGACTATTGGATCCACATCGTTTTTCCTGTGCCTCTCCCTGTCTAGATACAGGGCCCCTCTAGCCCTGGTTATTATTTCCTTCCTGGGCATACATACTAGAGGTTCCTTCAAGGGGATTCGACAGATCACCTTCCCTTCTGTAATACACAGCACCTTGGTTATGGGAGGCTGAGGCTCCTTCACTTTAGTGGAACTCCCTGAGCTGGTGCACTCGTGCTGCCAGGACAGAAGTGGGCTTCCCATCCCACCTTCTCATGTCTTCCCCATGGTCATGCAGACAGAACCACAGGTCAGCCTGTGGGGTGCATCCTCTCTCCCTAGCTGGGGGATGTTGGGCTCTGACTTTGGGGCCTGTGACTTTCACAGGTGCCATATGGGAACTGTTCCTCCTCACCTGCTCCCTCATCTCCTCTTGGAGGCTCTTAATCCCAGCAGAGACATGAGCCTGCATGGGGCCATTGATCGTACTCTCATAGTTCCTCAGCTTATTGGCGACAGCACCCACTGTCCCTCAGTTGTTATCAGCATTAATTCTTGCAATAAAAGTGGTATATTGAGATGGCCCCAGGTTTGCCAGATTCCACAACATCTGCCCTGTGCACCTGACCTTGTCAGGGTCATTGTCATGCTGTCCATCCCTCCCAAAGAGTACCTCCAATACTGCCACTTCTCTCAGCTGCTGGATCCCTTCCTCAAGGGTCTTCCAGCACATTCTATGGTGGTGCTCCTGCATTCTCTCTCTGTGGACAAACCTCTCTCCCAGACTCATTAAAAGCCGCCCCCAGAGGGAAAGGGGGCCTGGCTCCCTTACAAATACCTGATCCACACCTGAGTCCTGGGTTAAAGATCCCAATTTCCTTGCCTCAGTAACATCCAGTTGCACACCTGTATCCATAAGGTTCCAGACCCGAAGTAACCAAGTTGTAAAAGCCTCACTGCACCGTCGTGCAATGTCTTTTTGCAGATTACAAAGATTTTCATAAGACAGGGACCCGATGACAATCTCAACCTCTGGTTCTCCTGCTGTTTGTAAGGACCCTCCTTGCTGATCCTTATTATCCAGGGACTTTTTTTTCATCTTAAAATTTTTACTTTCCATAGGGGCAACTGCTGCTGGCGGTGAGTGCCTTTCAAGTTCAGTTGGAACCTGACAGATGTAATGTTTGTGCAATCCACTGCAGCACCATCAGACTCTCCCTTTCTAGGGCAGGGGCAGGGTTTCTCAGCAGCTGGGGAAAGGCACTCCTTCAGTATCTGGCCTATCTCCTCCACTAGAACCCCCACCCACTCTGGGTGGTTCCTTTCTGAGGTGGGCTGTGGGGCAGGGTCAGGCTCTGGGGCAGCATCCCTAGTCTCTGGGGTAGCAACGACCTTTTTCCTCCAAAGCCAAAAATGAGTGAGAGCCACCAACTGCCCCCCACCCTCCTTTACCTTTTTCTAATCTCACGGTGTTCCCCCTTTCCCTCCCCTATCCTCCCCTGCCCTCCATCAGAAACACCCAAAAAACCAGGGAAACTCCCCCTCCATTGCTAGGACCTAACCATCAGTGCTTTTTAGCATTTCAATGGGGAAAAAATTCCAGAGGCAGAGAGGAAAGGAAAAACCAACCCCCAACAGATGCTCATCCAATTCTTCACTGATTTGAGGTTTATCATCTGTTGCAGACACTGGGATGATGGTGAAAAGTTTTAGTGCTTGGTAATAATTTAATTTCACATGTGTTATTAATTATGTCTGTTATTGGAAATGTTTGGGATTGTATCTGAGCTATCACCTATTGTGTAAGATTTTGGTTTTACTATATATATTGTTTTGTTTTGATGTTCCCTTCATGTTCATGGCAAGAGTCATGCATGCTGTTTTTAAAACAAAGAATTAGCTTCTAAATATTCATATATTTGCATTTTAAAAATTGCAATATTTATACAAAACACTTAAAATATTTTTATGTAATGCTCCTCAATTGAATGTACAATGACAAAGTCTAATTAATTCATTTACTTAAGGAGAAGGTATGCATGTATTTTTACCATCAACAAGTTCAAAGTAATCACCTGTTTATTCAGCCAAACATCAATTGCTTCCAAGAAAATGAGGCCCAGTGAGAAGAAATATAAGCTAATCACCATGCAGCCTTTGTGGTCAGAACAAAAACAGAAGTAGGACTGCCAAGACACAGCTGTGTCTGAAAATTTAGAGGTAAATTGCCAACAAAAGCCTTAGGGCATCATCATGGTATAATGCTCCTACTAACCTTCTTCAGTTATTCCCTGTTCCAGGATCCAAGAGCTCATTCACTGATGTCAAAGATCAACATTTCCAGCTAATGGACTATTTAAACTTTAAAACAATGGTCATTTATTTCCATTTCCCTAGGAGACGTTAGACATTGTTCTTTTGTTTTCTTATGCTGTGAAACCTTGTGTTAATGACATTATAGAATTTGCTAAATTTTCTTGATTGTATATTATCCCATAGCTAATAGATAACCAGTGATAACCTCAATGAGATAACACCCCCACAAGAGTGAGCTAAGTAACTTGCTTGTTCCCATGTGAAAACAATCTTAAGCATGAAAACAATTAACACAGCAATCTATTCTCATAAAAGAACCGTTTGCACCTGCAACAAGCAAGAAATCTGTCTCATGAGAATCAGGGAACAAAATATATAAACTAACCAAGAAGAGAGAAACTTGACTGACAAGTAAAATACCTTTTACTAACCAATGGAGTAATTGGCAAGAAAACTATTAATCAAATAGAGTTACACACGAGGTCTGTAAAAACTGTACAAAATAAGTTGTGTGAAGAAAGAATTGGGTTTTCCTGCATGAAGAAAATCGAGTCATAGCTGTTTTATTACAACAGTTGTCACTTCTAAACACTGAGGCTGTGATTAATAGTTCTCACCCAACAGCTCCTCAGGCACGAATGCTGCAGCTCCAGTGAGAAACCTCATCCCAAATTAGATGTATGCTGTCTTCTGCCACCCTGTTTGCAATGTGCCCTTGCAGATGGGTGCCACAGAGCGTTTTTACCCTTTTAATAAAAAAGGAAAGGGCAGTTGTTGCAGTGCAAGCTGCTTGCAATAGGCGCTGCCTTGGAAAGCCGGCTCGGTACCATGGGCCCGCCCCGGGTGGATTTAACCCGGTCGGATTCCACCTGGGCTGCAGGCATGGGATTGGCCAAAGGAGCTGGGCAGCACCAAGACCTCAAGCAATGATATGCTCAGGCATGAGGATTTTGGACCCCCAATAGAAGGGAGCCTCCAGGAATAAACTGTCACTGTTGTGCACACAAGGTGAGCAGTGTGTCCTGTCTGTCTGCAGCTCTGCCTCCACCACGAGGCTGCCAGTCAAGCAGTTACAGAGTGGGACCCCTCCCAATGCAATTTGAGGGTCCCAGTACCCTCTTTTCCCCCACTCTTCGACCCCTTCCCCATTGCCCCCCAATCCACCACCCCTGTCCCACATGATTGGTTTTGGGGGTTCCAGGCACGTTTTCCCACAATTCAGGCACCACCTGGAAGCTTTTTCCTGGGAGGAACCCCTGATTTCTGGGATTTTTGCGGTGCAGTTTTGGAGGGGGAACAGCTCTGTCTGGCTTTCCCTTCCCTCTTCTGGCCTCTCAGCTGCCCCTGACACCCTGGGGGTGCTGGGATTTCCCTCCTGGGGACAAGGACGTTCATTCCCTTCCAGGAGCCCAATGCCCGGCTGGGGCTCCAGGGCAGGGGGTCCTTGAGCAGCTGCCCCAGAACCTCCGCCAGGGTCTCCCAGCGCAGCCGGAGCCGCTCGGCCTGGGGTCCCCAAAGCCCTCAGCAAGCCCCAAGTGCCTCCCAGGAACCCTCAACTCCCTCAAACCCAGCATCCCCCACAGCCCCTGCAAGTTCCCCCCATGGCACCGGCCGTGGCCATGTCCCCACGTGTCACTGGCCATGTCCCACCATGTCCCCACCCATGTCTCAGTTCAGTGTCTTTATTTTTACCCCAGTGTTGGATGTTTTAAAGGGATGAAGAGAAATCAAAAGCAAATCAAGGCCAAAAGAAAAGCATTTCTGTGTTTATGCAAGCTGAGGATCCACGTGCTTGGGTGGAAGAACCTTGTTTGGAGGGATTTCCATCTCACTGTCTCCAAAATCTTGGTCTTTGCCCCAGTTCATCAGCACTTTGCTGTGGAAGACACCCTTGGGCAACAGGAAATCAAAATCCAGGAATATCTGAGGTTGGATGTAGTGGTTTTGGTTTATTAATTTGAACTTTTTTGTTGCAAGATAGGATTAGGAGGAAGGCAAAACACAGGTTTACCTTTAAATGGTATAAAGAGATATTTTATTACTACAAACTATAAGAAAAAAAAAAAAGCTAGAATAAAACTTTACATTATTTTTTCATACTAAAAATGTACAAAAAAAGGACCCAATTTACCACCTTTTAAATAACTTTTACGAATTTACTTGAAAGAGGAGACTTTTTTTAAATCTATGAAGATTTCTTCACAAGAAAGTTTTTGTTTGGTTTTCATATTAGAGGGATTGGCCACCTGGGAGAATGGAAATCTGATTAGTATCTAAAAACCCTTTTTTCAAACTAACAGTTTTCCTCATAACTTTTACTAAGGACTATATTAATTTATGAGGCAAACTTCAAGGATTATATCAGATTAAGCAAAAACTTACTTTATTTTTGAGAACAGAAGTTATTTTCTTTTTCTTTTTTTTGGGGAACAGCCATGGCTTTTTTATTCTTTACATTTAGGGGATTACAGCAATTTTAACATTTTCTTACTTTAATATTAATGCTTTTGTTTATACTTACAGTTAGAACAATCATATTCACTTCATAATATTTTTATGTGTCATAGGGAAATAAGAGATTTTTCCCCATAGTTTAAAAAAAAAAAAAAATTTTAGTTTACAACTTTGCTTCTTTCTTTATTTCGGATTTGACTTCTCTTTTTTTGTTTGATTTTGGTGTTTTTATATGGTTTCTGTGTGTAATACTATTTTTTTTTTTTATTTTTTTAATTTATTTAGGAGAGAGAATACTGTATCTGTAAAGTTTTATTCTGGGCATTCAAAGAGTTAATACCTTGCCCGGGCAGCAGAGGGTTTTGTGATTTTTTCCAGGTGGGGCTGTTGAGTTATTTACAATAAAGAGTCTTTCCAGGCCACGCTGGGGGCTGGGTGAGGACTGCAGGGTTTAGTCAGAGAAGCGCTGATGAGTTTCTGGTTTCATGGCTGTTCTCCGGCGCCCGCTGCGCTCAATTCCAGCCGCGGGCCGGGGGTTCTTCCTCCACCCTGCCCAGCAGACAAGGCTGTGGGGCCTTGCCAGAACGGGGCTCAGCTGTTTTTCCCCCAGGCCCGTGGGCAGCGGGGCGGGCCCGGCCGTTCGGAGCCGCTCCGGGCCGGGGCAGGGCAGGGTTCTGCCGAGCCGCGGCCGTGCCGGGGGGCAGGGATGTGAGCAACGGGCCTTGCCTTTCCTTTCCCTGGATATCGGGGTCCCTGGCTGGAAACGGGGCCCGGCAGCTTCCTGAGCTCTGAGTCAGAGCCCGCCTGCCCCTGCCCGGCCCGGGCAAAGTGGAGGGCCTGGGCTGGTGTTACTGTGTGAGAGGCCGGAAGGGAAAGAGAACTGTCCCGGGGCTTTTTGTCTTTACATGTGTGCGTTTCACTAAGAGGCAAAAACTTGCTTATTGCTGAAAAAATGTGCCAATATTAAAATCCGACACTGATTAGAGATAGCTCAGAGATGCTCCAAAAATGGCGCCTTTCCTTTCCCAGCATCGCCCTGGCGGCGGCTCCGGGGCCGGGCTTGTCCCCATGCCGCCCAATCAGCGCGCGAGATTGAGGAGTGACGGCAGAATCAGCCAATCGCAGCGAGGGGCGGGCTTTGGGAACGGCACGCTCTCCCCTCCCTTTCCCCTTGCTCCGCCATTTCTCGCAAACCTCGCCTGAGGAGCGGCTCCGGCGCTGGGCCCGGCCCGGGCATCGAGCCAAGGAACCGCTGCTGCCCTGAACCGGCGGGAGCTCGGGGTGAGCGGGAGCTGAGGGTGGTGGGAGCTGGGGGTGAGTCCGGGATGGAGCCGGGACCCACCTGGAGCGCGGCAGGAGCCCGAGGCGGGCAGGGGATGTTTGAGAGAGGCCCCGGGGCTGTGCGGGAAAATTCACGTTTTCAGAGTTTTGTGTGCACAAAGGAGCCAGAGGAGTCCTGTAAAAGTGACTTTATTGATGAACAAAGGGAGAGGCTATGGGCATTTTCCATGCGGTCGCTAAAACGCAGCTTGCTTTTTATCTTCATTTTCCCGGCTTCATCTCCTTCTCCCTTTCCCCACGGGCTGAGGTATTTGGAAGGTTCAGACTTCCCGATCCGCCTGCTACATGTCTCTCTTAATATGCACCCCTCCTTTTGTATAACATCCGATTTTCACGGCTATGTTTAGTGTTCCTCCTTTCGAAGTTCAGGAATTGAGCAGGATCTTGGCTGAGCAGTAGTCCATGTCAATTAGTAACATTTTCTGTAACTGATGGTTCTTCCCGTTACTTCCTTTTGTACAAGTCCCTGGCTCTATCTCTGATCACATTCATCTGATTCCGCTCAAACCCTCTTAATATTTTCTCAAAAACTGTGTTTACTCTCTTTAGTTACCTTTGTTTCAATCTCTTTTCATGGTTCCTCTTTGTTTTGGGATTATTCTCAGTGCCCTCACTCCCTGTCCTTTTGTAGCCGTTTCTGGATCAGGCCTGGCTGCCACCTGCATCCCCTTGCTCACCTGCTGAATGAGCTGCACTCAGCAAGGTGTCGAGCATGGGAAAAAGATGAGAGTTGCTGCAGCACATCAGAGGAGGAACAGCATTCGTTTAACCCATGGTCTCCCAAGGAACCACAAAAACGTGTCCCATTCCCATCCTTTCTACATTTGGACCGGAATCTGAGCAACTTTCTTATTTCCATTGTTTTATGTTTCACCAATTTTCAGTTATCGTCTATTTGCAAACAGCAGTTTGAGTAATTTAATTTTCCACAAATGTCACCTTCTTGCTTGACATAGCCTGGTCAGCAGGATGGTCAAGAGCTGACTCTGGCTGGCTGGTTGTTTTTTCAAGGACAGCTTGTATTACTGTAATTCAGATGATAAATGGGTACTTTCCCCTAGCAGTGTTAATTTGCATTTCTAAAACTCCTCTTCCAGCTGCCTGAAACCTATGCTAATCCTTCAAGCAGCCATCCCCTGACTCACATATGCCCCCTTCTAATCTGCTTTTTACTTGATATTTTTTAGTGTTAGAGAGTCAAGGCATTGCTTGATTTTTGCCAAAATGTGCAGCAGAAATAATTTCATCCACAAGTAGGCTGAGTGTGCACAAAAAAATCATTCCATGGCACGTGAGTTTTACTAGATTTTTCCTAAATTTCATACAGTCTGAATCCATTGAAATCCACTGGTTTGGTGTTCATTCCTTCCAAGTTGTGTAGTTCTTAGTATTTGGTTTACTGTTGGACCCGGATTTCTTTGCCTGTGATTCTGTCATTCTGATGTTAATTAGGTCCGAACTCCTGATTTTCCATCTCAGCCTTTTCCAAACCAGGTGCTTTGTTGATGGTTGTTATCTTTGAGGCCATCTTTTGGGCTATTCTCAGTCTGTTGAGATGTTAAACTCACCTCTGCTGAGTAGTGTAACATCCTTTTAAAAAATTTTCAAAATTCCTTTCCCCAAGGCAAAGGCAAACCAAGCCTGAGTACAGAAATAAATTTTAAAAATGTAAAGTTAGTGTATTTTCCAGCACCAGCCCAGTTTTTCTTGTGACTTTCTCGTCACCCCCAGCCCAGTGTGTGAGTGTAACTGAGAGCCAGAGTGGAATTGTGCCGCTGTGTTCCCCAGCAGCTGTGGCAGTGCAGGCACAGAAAGCAGCCAAGCTGCAGCAGTGGCAGCAAGGATTGGCCCCAGTGGCTGGAGATGCCAAAGGAGGGTGGCCAGGCAGAGGATTTGAGCAGAGGATGTGTGGGCAGGCCCAGGGGCTTCCCCCGCTGTGGAGCCCTGGCTGCTGCTGCGTTGCCTTCAGTGCAGGCTCAGTGGGGCCTCCCGTGCTGGTGCTGCAGGCGGGAAGTGCAAATGTGCGGGGCTGGAGAGCCCCTGAGCCCAGGGTGAGGGGTCCCCCGTGCTGAGCTGTGCTGGGGCTGTTTCTGTGCTCAGGGACACTTGGCATGGGCCACGGCACTTGGCCACCAGTGGGGCTTCTGTGCACTCCTCAGGCAGAGTGTAAGTCTTGGTCTAATTCCCTTTCCTTAATCAGAGCGTGTCTTGGAACTCTTTTCCCTTCTCCTGCCCTTGCAGACCCATCCATTTTGAGATCCATGAACATTTTGTCCCTCAGGCCAGGGAATGTCTCATCAATCTCTCCTGTGCTGGCTCTGGAGCTCTGTCCCTTGAATGCAGCCATGGGTTTGTTGCCAGCCCCTGTGCAGGCTGTTCAAACAGGAGGCTGGGTTAAACCCTTCCCCTGTCCTCAATTCTAAATCCTCCTGTGCCACTGAACAAGTTTCATTCTGTAATCACTGAGCACTGCTCATCCATGTAGAGGCTCTTTTGGTTATCAAAGCTTTAACTTGGTGCCAGACTTGAACATCAGGAGATCCTCCTGCCATCAGTTTTTGGGCCTCAGGTCCCATTAAAGCTGTGGCTGCACAATTCTGCAGAGAGTGAGGCCACTCTGGGCACTGGGTTAAACATTTTAGACCAAGAATTCCTTTGGCATTGCCCCATGTAACATCCACATTTTAAAAAATGAGGTTCACTTTCCTGGAAAATATTTAAAATTTTAATGATAGACAGTAAGCTACAAACAATAAAGCAAAAGGTGATAACAGCAGGGTGCTTTGCCTTCAGCCAAGTACACACCCTAACTCAGAAAACAAAATGCATCAACCTATTGCATATAAATAGATCTTCATGCATTATTCAAAAGCATTACCCTCCAACATGTACATCAATAGTTTTTCCTTCTCTGGGGGTCTGCTGTCCCATAATTCAAGAATGTGAAGGATTTCCTGATTATATTTTCTACCATTCTCTGAGTTAGTTACATAAACAAAAGCTTTTTACATTACCATGTTATACAGCAAGAAAAATATTTTTATCACCCTGCTATTTTTAAGTTTTGTTAATAGCAAAACTATAAGAAATTGTATTCATACAGAAAAGTTTTCCAGCATTATACATGTAGCTTTCATTTTACTATTTGCCAAAAGCCAAAAATATTGTAGGTACTATAACACACATACAATGCATATTTCTGTGTTTGGAAGAGCCATGGCTGTGTTACCAATCATTTTGGTTTTATTTAATTTTCTGAAGTTTTGCTGTTTCTTGTGTCCATACCACAAAATCGAGGCTATCTAGGTTTAAAAAGTCACACAATATTCTGGCTCAAACAGAAAATCCTCAATCCAAATCTTGAAATTTCCTATTAATCCTCAGACTTCTTGCAACTCCATTTAGTCCTGGATTACTTCTGAGATTCCCTGGTGCCTCTCTGGGTCAATACCCCACAAAATTCAGGCAAAATGTGTCCCAAATATTTAACCTTTTTCTTCATCATATGCACTCTTTTTTTCAAATACTAAAATATGCTTTTTAGCCTGAACATTCAGTCATTTCACAGAGGCTTCTTCTGTCACTTCTTGTTCTCCTGATTGAAGCAAGTCACCCACATCCTGCATTAACCCAATCCCTGGGGTGGGGTAAATTCTTGTGATATTTTCTGCAAGGCTTGCCCCAATAAGGCTGGTGCTTCCAGGCATCCCTGCAGAAGGATCATCCATGTCTTTACCATTTTCCCTTCTGCCTCTTGTTCCCACTCCAAGGCAAAATACAGTTTAGCATCCTGTGTGAGTGGGCATCCCCAGAAAGCATCTTTGACATCAAGTACTGAATGGTGTCAGTGTGAGGAGGGAACCTGGTTCAAGATGCTGTAAGGATCTGAGATTGTGGGGTGCCTGGGTTTAATAATCTCATTTCTTATTCTTAGGTCCTGCACCATTCTATGGATTCCATCTGATTTCTTGACTGGCAGGATAGGAGCATTGTAGGGAGAGATCCCTGGCTCCAAAAGCCCTGCCTTTAGCAGGGACTCAATAACAGGCTGTGAGCCCTTCCTTCCCTCTCTTGGAATAGGGTATTGCTTTTAGACACCACTTGTCCTGGTTGCTTCAAAGTACTTTGGAGAGGCTCCATGTCTAATTTTCCCTATTTTCCTCGAGCTGTACACACTTCTGGGTTCACTTCATCATAGGCCTTGCCAGACATCTACCAGACAAAGGGACAACTCTGTATCACTTTTACAATATTAATCTGTATTCCTAAATTAGGCATCAAATCCTATGTCAGTAAATTACAGTCATAATTATGAGCAAATAAAAGTTCTGCATTCTAAACTCATCCCCCACATCTTCTAACAGTGGGTGAATAAAACACACCAGCTCATCTTTCCCACTTATCCCCTGAATACTGCTGTCTAAATCCCTTCTGGACTTCCCTTATTGCCCCTTTGGGTGTCCATGTCCTTGATTACCTCTGGGAGAATGTGCAAACTCCCTCAATGTGCTCCCAAGAGACCCTTCAGAGATATTTTGGGATCATCATCCCTTTTGCTGGGAGCCCTTCCTGGCTTTCCCTTTCTCCCCTCCATGGGTGCCCTGCCATGTTTAGTCCCCGAAGATCCCACTGCACTCACTGATGAGATTTTCAGAGCTCTCTGGCTGCCGACTCTTCCCAGCCCCCTGATGTGTCACTCGTCTGTCTCCTGGTCACTCTCGGGTCCCCAATCCATGCCCGGTGCCACTGCCCCCCAAGGGAGCCGATCACCCAAACTGGGTGAGGCACCTTCAGCTCCACTCGCTGCCCCCGCCCCGGATGGCGCGGGGCGCTGATGGCTCAGCAGGGTCCAGGCAGAGCTGCAGCTCCCAGCGATCCCCACCCGGACCCCACCTGCCCCCCTGGGCCCCAGCGCCCCCCGCGAGGGGAATTTGGGGAGGTGGGAGGGGGCAGCGCCAAGGCCGGGCCCCCCCGCGCTGCCGTGGCGGGAGCGGCTGCAGTGGGGACCGAGTGCGGGCGGGAGCGGCCGAGAGCCCAGCGCTGCCCCAGCCCGAGCTGCCCCAGCTCCATCCCTGCCCCTGCGCTGGGATGCTGTGGGTTTGGGGGAAGAGGGAGCCGGCAGGGGGTGCTGGGCCTGGGGACGGAAGGAGAAGCAGGATTGTCCTGGTTTGAAGGACATTTGTCTGCCAATGAAGGCAGAAGCTTCTTTCTGAAATGGAGATTATAAACCCCCTCGCTCAAAATTATTATAAATTTGGGGCTTTCAGGCAAAGATATGAAAATTAGTAATAACAGTTCTTTACTTGGGAAATTAAAATAGAAATACAGTAGAAATAGAAATACAGTATTACGAAAACAATCCCAACCCTGACAGAGTCAGAATACAAATTGACAACCCGTCAGTCAGGGTGTTGGTAGCAGTCCGGTCGACTGGTGGCTACAGTCCCCTGCAGTGGCAGGTGTGGTTCAGCTGGAGCATTGCTCCTGTAAAAAGGTGCAGCCTTTCTCCAAAAGTCCAGGGATGATGTACAAAAGTCCAGCTTCTCCTCTGGAATCCAATGGAAAGAAGGGTAACTTTCTGTTCAACAGCTCAGTTTTTATCCAGGTACGAAAGGCCTGGTTCCTCCCCCTGGCTGGAGCCTCTCTCAATGGGATGATGTAATTTTATCAGTCATACAATGGGACTTAATGGGTCAGCAGCCGATTATATCTTCCTGGAGGGAGGATGGGTTGTGAAAAAGATAAAGGTGATTGCCCCATCTTGTCTTAAAGATGGCCCATTAGCAGATACTGTGTGCCACGGAGATAAGGAATCACTACCCCACAGGGTTTTAACAGATGGTGATAGAATACACATTTCTGGCCACATCAACCCAACACAAGGGTTGAAGAACAAAATGGTCAAAAGGTGTACATGGGAGGAGAAGGTGGGATTGTGCAGGAGATGGAGGAATAGTAGGAAAAAGAGGAATGTGAGGAAGAGTAGTGATTTAGGAAGAGGAGCAGAAACAATAAACACCACAAGGTTCCACCCTTCCCTGCATCTTCAGCCTCTCCCCCAGCCCCAGGAGTATTGCTCCCACCAAATGCAGCAGGTGACAGGAGAGAGGGATCCATGATTTTCACAGGGGTGAATTTTGGTGTTTCGAGCTTTATTCAGGTAAATGTTGGTGCTTTGGGTTTTTTTGCAGGGCCTGAATCTTTATATTTTAGAGGGGATTTTGGTTCAGTCTAGCTGATTGGGTAAGTTTTGATCTGTGTATTGATGTTTAGAGAACTTGTGATCTGAATCTTGGTGTTTTGTGGGTTCTTACAGGCAGAAGATGCCCAATAATTTCATTAGATGAACTTGGGCAAGGAGAAACGCCTAGCCGAAGGCCCTTTCCTCTTGTTGTTTCTTCCAAACCAGGATTTTTTGTTCCTTAGCTGTGGGCGAATGGAGGAGGAGGAAAAGCCCCAGAGATCCCTCACAAGGAGGGGCTGTAAACCCAACCCAGGGAGCTGCGAGGAGGAAAGACCCTCCCTGAGCCGGGAAGGCGGCCGGAGATGCAGGCAGAGCTCAGAGCTGGTGGAGAAGCCTCCTGGAGAGGAGAAGCCCCACAAGTGCTTGGAATGTGGGAAGGGTTTCAGCTGCAGCTCCAAGCTCATCCGGCATCAGATGATCCACACTGGAGAAAAGCCATACGGCTGTGGGCAATGTGGGAAGCGATTCAGAGACAGCTCCCTCCTGATGCGGCATCAGTTTGTCCACACTGGGGAAAAGCCCTACAAGTGTGGCAAATGTGGGAAGGGATTCAGAGACATCTCCCACCTGATGCAGCACCAGGTGATCCACACAGGGGACCGGCCCTACATCTGCTTGGAATGTGGGATGAGCTTTGGGGACAGCTCCACCCTGAGAAAACACCAGCACATCCACACTGGGGAGAGGCCCTACCAGTGCCGTGAGTGTGGGAAGAGGTTTAAGATCAGCTCCAATCTCCTCCTACATGAGAGGATTCACACAGAGGAGAGGCCCTTCCGCTGCCACGACTGTGGGAAGGGCTTCAAACGCAACTCTCATCTCATTCTGCACCGCCGCATCCACACTGGAGAAAGGCCCTACAAGTGTCCTGAGTGTGGGAAGAGCTTCTCAGACAGCTCAGCCTTGACCCAACACCAACGGAGGCTCCACTAAGGGGAAGCCCTGTGAGTGCCCCGAGTGTGGGAAGAGCTTCGTGCTCTGCTCCAGCTCCATCCCCCATGGGAGGATTGGTGTTGGAAGATCGCCAGTGACCCCCGTTGGGCAGAGCCCTGATGATCTGTGGTCCTGGTGATCCTTGTTCAGTGGAGGGAAAGAGTCTGAAAGATTTCTTTCCCTTTTTTTTTACTGCTGTGATTTGTTTGGTGATAAATTGACTCACTGCCCAGGCTGGTCTCCTACTGGTGCTCGGGACGGGATCTCTAACTGGTCCTTTTCTCAAGTCCTGAGCGTCTCCTCAGCCAATCAGAGAAGGCATTAAAATTATTGAGCCAATCAGAGCTCTTGGCGCTGATGACTCCGCACTGTCCAGGCAGTCCCACAGCGCATAGAGCTCCTCACCTGGATTCCAGTCCTGCCTCGTTGCCAGCGCCCTTCACGAGGGGAATCTGGGGAGGGAGGAGGTATCAGAAGCTGCCCAGCACTGGCCATGGGGCATGTGGTTGCAGCTGGGGCACTCCTGGTGCCACTGGGAGCCTCCCGGGCTGGGGGCGCAGAGCTCCTGGGTGGGCGGGATGGGCGGGAATGGAACTGGTCGGAACAGTGGGAATAGTGGGGAAAGAAAGGGAAATGGGGAGGTGGGACCCTGTCACGATCCGCTCAACCCGAGCAGGAGTTGTGATGGTTCGTTCAACCCCAGGGTGCAAAAGACAAAAAGCAAGAGACTCAGGTTTTATTCAGCAGCAAGCAGCAACGCAGTTTATTGCGTGTTAACAATTCAGTAATTCAGTTTTGTGATAGAAAAGCGGGGGGGGGGGGGAGAGAGAGAGAGAGAGAGAGGTAAAGGAAACGAAGTAAAAGGGGAGAGAGAGAGAGAGAGAAAGGATGGGGATATAGCTACCAACACATGGGATGCATCCTTGTGGTCATCTTACAATAGACCCGTCTTCAATCCGTTGGGGAGAAAGAGATCTCAAAGTCTCTTTAGTAAAGCCACTTTTTATAGTCCTTTTCCAATGCGAGTGGCCTCTGGCCAAGAGGTGGGAAGATTTATGAGCTATTGTATGAGGAGATCATTGCTCCAAGAAACAGGTGGAACAGGACGCTACAGCCAGTACCCTGCCCGAGAGCAGCGTACCGTGACAAGCACCAGCCACACCTACAAACAGTCTTTGGCAAGCATCCACCTTGGCCAGGCCAGAACTCAGGTCCAGAGCGAGTGGTGGGGCCCCAGGGTCTCAGTCTCTGATGATGGTCGTGAGGCAGATCAGAGAAACTTCGGACCTTCTCTTACACTACCCTATGACTCACAATCATCGTCACCTGTGCTCCTTCCTGGTGCTGTTGTGAAGTCTTCAGGACTCATCCGAGTTGATAGCATATCCCAGAAAACAGAGACAGAAAGTTAGACAGAATAGAAAAGTAGGAAAAAGATAAGGAAAAGGAAAAGGGAGAAAGAAAACAAAACAAATAATCAATTTAATAATCAATTTTCAGTTTCAATTTCTGATTACAAAAAATAATCAATTTTTTAGTCAAAATATAACGCAGTTAAAAATAGGTAAATCTCAAAATGCAACACAACTAAAATAAGCAAATTTTAAAGCAAAACGATGTTTTATCTTATTTTAAATCATATATTTCGCCTTGTGTCAATAACCTTAGGGACGTCAAAAGTGAACTGATTTGTAAAAATCATATCCTGCAATTTTAGTAAAGTTACAGACAGAAAGATTTAAATGATTTTTAGTACTCACTACCAAATCTTCTACAAAAACACTATCACAGGCAGTTCTTAAGCATGCACACCCATCATCCATATGCACCAGTAGTGTTTCAGGAATCTCGTTTGGATGAATTTCAAAGTTACAGACATTCCATTCTAAATTCTGTGTCTAAACAAATATCTTGAGCTCTGATTGCACTGGTTTCACAGATAAACCCTTGTTGTTCCTGGACAGTACAAGTTTCCAAATTATTAGTTTGCCACTTCTCACCAATTTGACAGGCCCATTCTCTGTGCTCGAAAGGATGGAGAATAGCTCCGTCATGATTCAGCCCTAATGCAATGGTAGGGAATATTGAATATGGTCAGTGCAAAGGCTGTGGCTGTGGCTGTGTTTGTGTAGAGGTCATAGGTGAAATTTGCTAAGTTCCACCAGGTTCGGGATTCTCTTTCAAAATCAGTGGCAATATCCCAGATTATTCTCCGAATTTCAGTCGGAAAAGCGCCTTCTTCGCCTTCTCTTATAATTGAGGCAGAAACTGACTGCATCCACAATTGAGCCTGGATACAGCTGAGAGCTAAAGAGATGTTATTTTGTGTAACACTGAGTGCATCAATTATCAATTTGTGGTTATTTACATTTACCTTTTCCCAATTTGGTAATATGTTTGATAACAACTACTGTTGGGTTCCCAAGGCTGTTAAGGATGACTGCAGTGGTTGCTGTAATTTGGTTAAATCTCCAGTTGTGGTAGTCAATTTATTCCTTAGTACTTCTGAAGCAATACTATTCAAAATTCCCAATCCTATTCTCAAAACACTGGTTATGTCTCTTGTTGTGCATTTCTTAGAAAGATCCCACTTTCACAACCACATTGTCCACCCCTCAAAAGAGGTTTTCAGAAAAGGCAAACAAACTGGCTGAACTTCTGAGACATTGTTTTGCATTGACAATTTGACTTGTTTAAGACACCATGTCGGATTAAACAGTATTTGTTGTTGGCCAGTTTTCCTAATTACATATGGTACAATTTCAAAAATTCTCGGGCTCAGCATAACCAGTCGTTGGGTGGTAGGTGTTACAACATTAACATTGAGTTCCTCCCCCCCCCAGTATTTTGTATTGTTTTTACCACACATGACTTTATGGGAAAATTGTACAGCAGTTAAGTTTAGCCAAAAATTCTGATTTTGGATTTCAAAAAATAAAACACGGGCATGAGGCCCTGTGCCATAACCATATACAGGTTCAATGAAGGATTCAGCAATTAATCTTCACATCCCGCAGCGTTCTTCTCTGAAAAGTAAACACAACAGAATCTACCATTAAGAGGCAGGAGATTCAAATGATGGAACTATCCAGCGTGTAACGCAGACTGGAATTCTGTTAACTTCCCAATCATTTAGCTGCCAAAAAGGAAGCTACTCTCTCTCTCCTTTAAACACACCATAAGAGTCAGTGTAGATGCAAACAAGAGAGGTATTCTGTACTTGAAGTTGGAAAACACTCTAAACAACTATCAGCTCCCCAGTGTGAGTGCTGCCTTCTCCCTCAGCAATAATTCGTTCACCAGAGGAAGTGTGGAGGGCTACTGCCCTGTATTTCCACAGCTTTCCCTCTTGTTTGGCAGAAGCATCAGTGAACCAAGAATTTGCTGATTGTTCGGGGGAGAAAGGAGTGGCTACTTCAATTACCGAGGCAGGCTTGTCTTGGCTGCTAGCCAAGCTTTCAGTTTGTTGTATTACCAGATTTTTTACAGCTCCTTTTGTTATTGAGAATATGTTACAGTAATGTTCGATGTGGGCATACCACTTCTTAACTGTGGCTCTCTGGGCCACACCAGCAGGAGGGGAGGTCCCAGTAGTGACTATCTCAATAACTTTGAAAGGGCCTCGCAATACAATTGGTTGTTGTTGTGCAATTTTTTCGACTTCTATGAGAGCTAAGATAACCACAAACAGTCCCTTTTCACAGGCAGTGTATCTTTTCAGCATCATTAAAGCCACAGGAATAAAAATAACAGACCTTGTAGGGCCTTCTGGGCCTCGTTGCCATATGTGTACTGACAACCCTGAGATGGCAAACCCCTGTTTTACCTGGAAAGGATCTGTGGGGTGAATAGGGCCCAAGGCTTGATGAGCTTTTGCTTCAAAAATCAGCAATTGCAGTGCTTCCTCCTGAGGAGGAGTCCAATCCCACTTTGCCCCTTTCCTCAACAAACCATAAAGAGGCCTAGCAATTGTTGAAAAATCTGGAATGTGCTTTCTCCAGAACACTAATAATCCTAGAGCTTGTTGGAGGTCTTTCCTGGATTCAGGCATTTTAATCTGATCTAAAGAGGTTAGTGTATCAGGTGGAATACATGTCACCTCCTTTCCATCAAATTCCCAAAAACTTCACTTCCTGAGAAGGTTTTTGAATTTTCTTTGAGGGAATTGGTAAATCAAGGCTTTCCAAATGGGAGATTATTTTTTGTTGGGTATCTCCCACTACTTCTATTTAGTCTCCTCCCACAAAAATATCACCAATATATTGATAAACTGCTTCATTGTCAGGTGTGGGTATTTTTGTTAGTTCTTCAGCTAAAGAGTGGTGGGCCAAAGTGGGGGAGTGTTTATACCCTTGGGGAAGCCTAGTGAAGGTGTATTGCTGTGCTTCCCACATGAAGACAAAACAGTCCATATCTTCTGGCTGTATAGGTATAATGAAAAACATATCTTTGACATCAATAGTTGCCATGATTGAGTGAGGTTTTTCTTGAACTGATGTTGTAATTCTGGACAAGTTTAGGCCACAATGACCATGTCTGTACAAATCCAGGCCTGGTCTTGTATCATGTGCACCAGCCAGAAACTATATTTAGTTGCTTTTCTCTGTTTTGCTGCCTGGCTCTTTTTCTGCATATTTACGTGTTCTTTGACCTGCTTCTTTCACACACTAGCTGTTTTTTGTGTATTTCTTAGTTTAGACCAGTGTTTATAACAGGTGCATGGCATGACCCAATTTTAGGTGTTTTTAGACAACTTGTTGAGACCCCTCAAGGCTGCTGAAACATAAACTGTGCTAAATCGGGAGAGAAGGAACTGAAATACAGAATACCAAGATTAGAAGACTTAAGATAACAGGGGATGGCGAAGCTGTGGACGACCACCAATCATCACCTTGGGGGCTTGTGCAGGGTGGGTGAACACACTAGAACCACCAATCACGAAATGCGTGACCACGGGGACAGTAATTTTAGAATGTATAACTGGGGCTAAAAAGTAAACAATAAATCGGCTTCTGCACAATCATATTGCTTTGCTGTCCAGAAGTCCTGTTTCTCCTCCATGCTGTATGTGATACATCATACACTTCGTGTGCATGAAGCTGACCATTGGACTCTTTGGACTCAGGCTCTGAAGGGGGTCTGCAGAGTGAAAACGCAGGAGCCCAGTCGCGGGCTGCTGTGACTGGACCATGGCAGCGGGAATCAGAATGTGGCTCCGAAGAGAATAGGAAGAATACGGGAGAGAGATAAACTCCAGAGAGCGGCTCAGAAAGAAGTTAGTGGAGCACGGGGCAGAGAGACATTCCTGAGAAAAGCTCCGAAGGGAAAGCATGCTGTTGGGAAGGATGAATCAGGAAAACCTTATAAATATGAGTGCTTAGCAAAAGATTTTGAAACCATAAACAAGATAAAAATGATAGCAGTTTTCGACTGTGTGGCTGAGAGCAACAATGTGAATGCTTGAAGGCCTTTTTCCTTTGTTTAGATAATGCCAAATGCCACAAATACCAAAAAAGCTAGCAGACATCCTCTCCAAGTATGACAGGAAAGGTTCGAGATAAGGTTTAGAGATAAGAAAGCAGTAAAACATGATAATATAGCGATTCCTATAGGTTGCATGCAAATATTAGATATTTTATATCTTGTATTAGATTGGTTAGTGGAAAGTAGAATATTCAACGTAGAAGATTTATTGTGTTGTAAATGGGAAAATCGCTCTCTTACCTCTCTCACACCACCCTCTTACCCCTCTCTCTTACATCGTTCTCTCACTCCCCTCTCTTATCTCTTAGAACTCCTAACCCCCACTCTCTTTCCGTCCTGCTCTGAGCTGCGGCTGGCAGCTCCCAGCAGGGCCCTGTATACCCACACCCTTTATAATAAACTGCAAACTTCAAGACCAGAATACAGAGAGCGCCTTTAAATATCCTCCAGCTTATCCTCTTTATGAGACCAGTCAAGTACGACCCAGAGGGTTTAAAAAGACTATTAAGATGGGGTCAGGAAAAAGGACTTTTTCGGGCAACCCTGTGGCTGCCTTTCCGGCCTTTGCCCGAGAGTGCTTTGGGGGGGAAGAGACAGTTGTTCTGTCCTTACCATCGGCAGTCCCTGAGACAGAGTCGCGGGCTCCGTGGGAGGTCTCGGGCGGTGACAGCGCGGACTCGCAGTCTGTATTGGAATCACTAAAAATGGAAATAGATGCTTCCTTGCTGACATCGGAAACAGAAACACCTACGGGCTGTCCCGTGGTGTCCCCTGAAGAGTTGACAGCAGCCCTTGGAGGGCAGGTTTATCCCCACCTTCTCTGCGCGATTCAGCGGAGCTCAGTCAGAGCCGGCATTTGGATGCTGGTCGCGAGTATTCACATGCAGAGCGATCGCGCCGCTCAGAAACAGAAAAGCGCCAGCAGCAAGAGCGAAAATTAGCAAAACTAAGGATTTTGGTTGGCCGGCAGATCAGAGAGAGAGAGGGGACTCGACCCCTTCTGATGGCGGAGGCAAAGAGAAGGGACAGTGATTTGATGGAAAAGCTGCGTGTGGCGGTGCAGGTGTCCCGGGCCGCGGTGCCGGCGGAGATCACCCGGTTCGATTCTCGGGAGAGGGAAAAGTCTGTTGGTTTCGGCCTGTGCTGAGGAATGCGAAGAATGTCTGACCCTCCGTTTCGGTTTGAGAGTTTGGAGCGTGTGCAGCAGAAGAGGGGGGAGGAGGGCTCGGGGCTGGGGGAGAGAGCTCCGGACATGGGGGTCACTACCCTGGACATGATGCTGGGGAAAAGGTCTTTTTTCAGCCCGATGCTCGGCGGCAGCAGTGGAACGGGCTCCAGTGTTCCCCTGCGGAGGCGTGGCTACCCCCGATGCAAAAAAAAAAAAACAAAAAAAAAAAAAAAAAACCCAAAAACAAAAAAAAAAAAAAAAGAAAAGAAAGTGGGGGGAAGTCAAAAGTGGTTAAAGCGGTTTTTATTATGGTTTTACTGGAGGAGTTCAAAACTATCTGTGTGCACTGTAGCACAGTTATAATGGTATTGGTTTTTACTATAATAATTAGAAATATTTATATATACTATATATATTATACCCAAGAATATTTACTATTTACAGGCAGATAATGTTTCTGTCCCCTTGGTTTGGGAACCCCTTTTTTCACGGGTGTTTTTTGGTGTCAGATATGTTCTGTTAAGATTGACTAAGGCTAAGTTCTATTACGTTAATTCTGTTAGATCTCATTTCTATTAAGTTTCAGTATCAATAAGTTTAGACAATGTTTTGTTCCAGTTATGTTTGGTATTAATACTGATTAACTGAGTTCTCTTAAGTGTGCTTTTTGCTCTACTGAAGTGATAATTAACACTATTGATTGCATGGTGTGAATTTACCAATTTTGTAATAGGCAAACTCATGGTTTGTTGATGTTGTATTTGTTTTATTTATAGCCAGCTTTTTTATGTGTTTTAACATCTCTTGGTGTAATTATCTACGAGATACGTGTCATTTTCAGGATTTTTTTCTTTTCTAGTTGCATATGCATCTCTTTTATCCAGGCTGCCTCTCTGTTGTCTCATGATTTTCAGTATTTTCAGACTTCCAAGTAATGATATCTGAGCTTTGTTGGAAGCCTCCTCTAAACTGATGATCTTGTGGCTCTTGTGAGAGAGAACAAGCCTGAGGAAAAAGTTCAGAGAGAACAGGATTCTGAAGGGGTTTGGTTACTTTTTCATGAAGAGATGTTTCATTGTGGCTTGTGTTCTGAAATTCATGTTTAAAAAAAAAAAAAAAAAAAAAATCAGGGAATTCTCTTCCAATTAGGGCCTGGGCTCTGGCCATGCCCTGGCTCTACCTGGATGGGAAACTGCCAACAGACCCAGGTGTTTTCTGCATCAAAACAATACCTGAGTTGCTTTGACTTGGCAATTTGACCCTATCAATATGACAGCTGGACCTATTTTTTGAAGTGAGCTTGGGAATCATTTTCTGGAGGTGATTATCCAATTCTTCACTGATTTGAGGTTTATCAGCTGTTGCAGACACTGGGATGATAGTAAAGTGTTTTTGTGCTTGGTAATCATCTAACTTCACATGTGTAATTAATTATGTCTGATAGGAGAAATGTTTTGATTGTTATATTTGAATTATTCCTGATTGCTGTAAGATTCTGATCTCACTAGATATAAGACTCCTCAGTTGAATGCACAATGACAAAGCCTAATTGATTTACTAACTTAAAGAGAAGATGTGCATGTGTTTTTATCATTAGCAGGTTCAAAGTAATCATCTATTCAATTGACCAGGCATCAATTGTCTCCAAGAAAATGAGGCCCAGTCAGAAGACAAATTCCCCAACTACCATGCAGCTTTCATGACCCAAACAGGAACAGGACTGCCAAAACATAGCCCTGTCTGGAAACTTACAAAAGCAACTTATCAAGAAAAAGCCTCATGTCATCATCATGGTATTGTGTTCTAACTAACCTTCTTTAGCTATTACCTGTTTCAGTGCTCAAGATGGACATTCAGTGATGTCAGAGATCAACATTGTTAACTAATGGACTTGCTATAGATTTCTTGTTATTGGCACATGAGCACAGGTGTGAGGATTTTGATGGGATGTGTTGTATGAATCTTCCTAAACATTCTGCATCCATTCACGAGAAGTTCAAACAACTGCAAGATAACATGAAGAAGTTGACTGTGGATGATTGGGGTTTGGATGAATGGTTAGAAGGATGGGGAATACCTGGATGGTTGAAAGATATAATCAAGGGGGTTTGGATATTTTTGTTAGTCATTATCACATTATTTTTCCCATAAATAAAGTTAATGATTCACTTGATAAAATAGGATGAGATAGGATAAGATAAGATATAAGATATAAGATAAGATAATATAAAGATAAGATAAGATAAGATAAGATAAGATAAGATAAGATAAGATAAGATAAGATAAGATAAGATAAGATAAGATAGATATAGTAAGGAAGGTCTGGCTGGTGCAAGAAGAAAAAGGGGGAATTGTAGTAATATTGAACAAGTTTAGGCCACAGTGGCCATGTCTGAACAAATCCAGGCCTTGCTCTGTATTGTGTGCACCAGCCAAACTATATTTAGCTGCTTTTCTCCATGTTTTGCTGCCTAGTTGTTTTTCTGCATATTTCACTGTTCTTTCACACGCTTAGCTGTTTTCTGTATATTTCTTAGTTTAGACCAGTGTTTATAACAGGTGCACTGCATGAGCCATTTTTAGGTGTTTTTCAACAACTTGTTGAGACCCCTCAAGGCTGCTGAAACATAAACTGTGCTAAATCAGGAGAGAAGGAGCTGAAACACAGAATACCAAGATTAGAAGACTCAAGATAAAGATGGGTGGTGAAGCTGTGGACGACCACCAATCATCACCTTTGGGGGGCTCGTGCAAGGTGGGTGAACAGCACAGAACCACCAATCAAGAAATGTGTGACTGCATGGACAGTAGTTTTAGAATGTATAACTGGGGCTAAAAAATAAACAATAAATCGGCTTCTGCAAAATCATATTTGTTTGCTGTCCAGAAGTCCTGTTTCTCCCTCAGCTGATGCAGCTTTTGTGCCCTGTGGACAGAGGGTAGCGTGAGGGACAGGAAGTTCTATCTCAGTTATCACCTTATTTATCCTCAGCTACACATCCAGCTGCACTAAGCACAAACAGAGTTCAGAGCTGTTCAAACTAACAATGGGCTAAAGTTGACATTGCCACTTATTGTTGGGAATTTGATATTTCACCATGGCTAAGGCCAATCTTCTGCCTGCAAAACCAGACCTGCAGCTCTTCTAAAACTCTTCAGCAGAAAAGGACAAAATTGCCAGGGATCCCTTTGCTGCTGCAGAGACCCTGACAGGAACTTTCCTTCAGCCTCCCAGCTGGCACTGGGTTGCCACACACAGAGCTCACAACTTGCTGCACAATTCTGAGCACCAAAGGTTTCTTCCCACTCACCAAAGGAGGAGCTGCTTGGGATCCACACATGAGGTGCCCTGCAATGGGAGAGGGAACATGAACCAGATGCTGGTAGGAAAAGAATTGCCTGTGGTGGGAAATGCCACGGAGCAAGGCAAGCCCAAGAGAGCATTTTGCTTTCACAGCATCCCTGCAGGAGCCACAGTCCCTTCCCAGAGCAAGCAAGAGAACAGCACAAAATGCTGGGCTGTGTCAGTTCTTGGCTGGAGCAGCAAACGGGGCAGTTCCAGGCTCCAGTGCCACAGACGCCCTGCTTGAGGGAACAGAACCCCCCAGGCCTCACTGCAAACGCCTGGCTGGCTGCAGACACCCCCTTTACAGCTGCAGCTGCTGGCAGGAGCTCTCCCAAACCAACGGTGTCTTCATGGCAATTGGGTTACAGAGTCAGCTCAGGTCCAGAGGAAGAACAGAAAGCACACAGCAAGCCCAAAGCCACAGATGCTGCACCGAGGGAAAAACTCGACTGACTTGCCAAGTGGGTTAGAAAATACCCCGAATAAGGCACAGAGCACAGAGTGCAAACTGCAGCAGCCACTTGCTGGATCACTGTGGCTGCGCTGCACACGTCTGCAGGCTGTGCCCTGCAAGCACAGAAGGACACGTCAGGGCTGGGCTGGCTGCTGGGAATGCCTCGGGCAGGAGGATCCTCCGGCAATCAGCAGCACCCAGAGCCGCTCTGGGCACTGAGGCCTCTGTGTCCCACAGCAATGGGAACACGCTGGGATGTGGCAACGTTCCTGTGACACCACAGCAGCAGCTCACGCAAAAACCGCTTGGAAGGTTCTCCTGTGTCACAAAGGAGCACAAAGAATCCTCCCAGGGCACAGCCCACTGCCCAAAGGATCCAAGAGGAACTCCCAAAATGCAGCAAACAAGGACACCCCATAGTCCAGCCTGAACACTGAGGAGGAGCAAGGACAGGACAAAACCAAAGGAAACATGACCTTTAGTCACTGATGCTTCTGACTAAAACCAGCAGGGCTTGTTCCATCTGGGATCTTTGTTCTAGTTCTAAAAACAAGCAAGGTTCTCCACTCTAAATATGCAGAGTGCAGAAACTGGGGAGGAGGTGGGATTGGGAAGGAGCAGGAGGAGGAGGAGGGAGATGGGAAAAGGAGGAGCAGTAAGAGGAGGAGCAGGAGCAGGCAAAGAAGGAGAAACAGGAGGTTCCAGTGCCCCCTGTGGCCGCAGCACCCCCGGCCACGGGACCATCGCCCCCAGCGCACCCTGCAGGGGAGCGGGGAGGGAAAGCTCGTCCCAAATCTATCGGGGGTCCCTGAGAGGGTTTTTTTATTGGGGTGTGTTTGGAGCTCCCAGATTGCAGAATTGAGCCCCAAATATCGTCTGGAGTCCCTGGGAGGTTTTTTCCTGTGTGTATGTTTGGATCTTGCAGGACCCCAAAGCTGAGCCCCTTGGGGGGATCTTTGGGGGTCCGTGTGGCCATTGCCCAGTATCGGCAGGGGGAGGACATTGGTGCTGGGGACCCCTGGGAGAGCAGAGGAGAGGAACCCCTGGGACCTCCAGAGCAGGGAGAGCAGAGAGGGGTGATCCTGGAGCTGGGGGGCCCTGGCAGCCTGGAAAGGGGGGGAGTCTGGAGAGGAGGGACCCCTGGGATCCCAGGGATCTCAAAGTGAGGCATCAGTGAAGAAGGGACCCCATGGACCCCCAGAAGCCCCTGGATCATCCTTAATGAGGACCCTGGAGAAGGGGGAACCCCTGGAGCCATTGGAGCCCCATCATCCCAGGGGAAGGGAAACCTCTGGGACACCAAAGTGGAGAGATCAGAGATGGGGAACACCTTGGAGGGGATTTTTGGACTGAATCTTGATATTTTGGAGAATTTCATGGACTCAAGACACCTTCTACATTCTAGAGATGGATTTGGGCAGGAGAAGCCCCCAGCCCAAGGGGTCCCCACCTTCATTTTCCCCTCAAACCAGGATTTGTCAGTTCCAAGCCACAGCTGGATGGAGGAGGAAGAAAAGCCCCACAAGTGCTTGGAAGGTGAGAAGAGCTTCTGCTACAGCTCCCACCTGAGGGAACACCAGAACATTCACACTGGGAAATGGCTCTATGGGTGTGAGAAATGTGGGAAGAGTTTCAGTTGGAGCTTTAATCTCACCAAGCACCTCGAGATCCACACCAGGGAACAGTTTCTTTTCCTCTGCCCACAGAGCTCCTGACCCAGCAGTGGCTGCAGCCCCTCCCCGTGACCTCGGGACCGGCCAGGACTCTCCGCTCTGTCCCCATGCTCATTTTGGGGGAGGTCGTGTGTCCCCCACCCAGCCCCGCTGTCGTTCTACCCCAGCCCAGCTGCTCCCAGTGTTCCCAGTAAAGCTTCCCAGTTTTCCCCAGTCCCGTTTATTGTGGGGCGGGACTGGGGAGGGACTTGGGGGACCCGCGGGGGGATCGTGTTTGGGCGGGGAGGGCGGGGTCCAGGTGGGGAACACTGGGTGCTGCGGGTCTGCCCGGCAACCGGTGAGTCATCAGAGCTGCTCTCTCTGATTGGCTGAATCTTCTTCATCGCATTGTCTGATTGGCTGAGGAGAGGCCCGGGAGTGGAGAGAAGGAACAGGAGAGATCCCGCCCCGAGCACCGAACGGGAACAACAGACCCAGCCTGGGCACAGGGAGGGAATTTATTACCAACAAAATCACAGCAGGACAAGGAGAACGGGAAAAAATCTCTCAAACACCTTCCCCCCACCCAACAGGGATCACCAGGACCACGGATCACCAGGGCTCTGCCCAACGGGGGTCACTGGGGATCATCCAACACCGATCCTCCCATGGGGGATGGAGCTGGAGCAGAGCACGAAGCTCTTCCCACACTCGGGGCACTCACAGGGCTTCCTTTAGTGGAGCCTCCGTTGGTGTCGGGTCAGGTGAGAGCTCCTGGAGAAGCTCTTCCCACACTCAGGACACTCGTAGGGCCTCTCCCCAGTGTGGATGCGCCGGTGGACATTGAGATGGGAGTTTTCCTTGAATCCCTTCCCGCAGTCGGGGCAGCGGAAGGGCCTCTCCTCTCTGTGAATCCGCTCATGTTTGAGGCGATCGGAGCTGGTCTGAAACCTCTTCCCACACTCAGGACACTCATAGGGCCTCTCCCCAGTGTGGATTTGCTGGTGTCTTCCCAGGTGAGAGCTCTGCCCAAAGCTCTTCCCACATTCCAAGCAGGTGTAGGGCCGTTCCCCTGTGTGGATCACCTGGTGCCGCAAAAGATCAGATATCGTCCTGAAACTCTTCCTGCATTTCCCACACTCGTAGGGCCGTTCCCCGGTGTGGGCCATCTGGTGCCGGATGAGCTCAGAGCTCCATCTGAAACCCTTCCCACATTCCAAGCACTTGTGGGGCTTCTCCCCTCCATGAGGCTTCTCCACCAGCTCTGAGCTCTGCCTGCATCTCCGGCCGCCTTCCCGGCTCAGGGAGGGTCTTTCCTCCTCGCAGCTCCCTGGGCTGGGTTTGCAGCCCCTCTTCCTGAAGGATCTCTGGGACTTTTCTGCCTTCTCCATCTCTCCACTCCTTGGGACTGAAAAATCCTGGTCTGGGGGAAAAACAAGAAGAGATCTCCATGGACTGGGAGTTCCTCCTTTCCCAAGTTCATCTCAGGAAATCATTGGGCATTTTTTGTCTCTAAGAACTTCCCAAACACCACAAGATTCAGCCCAAAAATCTTCCTGTCTTTGTTTGAAAGGCAGGTGTCTACTAAGAAAGGCAGGAGCCTCTCTTTGAAATTAAGAACGTAAACCCCCACACGTCAAATTATTATAATTTTGAGATTAAGGGGCTCTCAGGCAACATATGGGAATATGAATAACTCTTCCTAACTAGGAAATTGAAATAGAAATACAGTATTACAAAGAGCAAAAACAAACCCAAAAGACTCACCGATTCAGAATACAACCTGACAGCCTGACAGTCAGGGTGTTGGTAGCAGTCTGATTAAATGGTGGATTCAGTCCTCCTGGAGTTACAGATGTGGTTCAGTTGAAGCAGTGGTCCTGTAGAAGGGTGCAGTTTTCCTCTGAAGCTCCAGTGATGATGTGGAATGCTCTGGTTTTCCTTTGGAAAACAGCTGTTTTTATCTAGGTAGGAAAGTCTTGGCTCCTCCCACTGGGTGAAGCATCTCCCAATGGGATGATGTAATTTTATCAGTCATGCAGTGGGACATAATGGCCCATTAACAGAAGATTTATCCCTGGAGGAAGGATGGGTTGTGAAAAAGATAAAGATGACTCCCCCATCTGGTTTAAAGAGATGGCCCATTAGCAGATAATATCTCCCACGGAGATAAGGATCACTGCCCCACCTGGATTAACCAGATGCTGATAAAATGCATACTTTTGGTCACATCCTGTATTGCAATCTAAGACAAGATTTTATTCTGAATTTTATTATTCAAATTATTCATATTTGAATTTTATTATTTATTTTTAGGTTGTTACTAAAAGTTTCCTTTACACTCTTTAAGTTTTAAGCCTGCCTTGCTTTTGCTCCTAATCCTATCTCACAGCAGGAAATGAGTGTACTGAAACTGGCGAATCAAAACCACTACACCACCTTACTTCTGCTACTTACTTCATTTTAGAAACTTTGTTATATTTCTCCTGCCTCGACTCAGTAGTGTTACTTCTCTTATTCCAAATCCTCTTTGTTTTCTTTCCCCACAGGTATCACTGGAACCTGTTCCTTCCTGAGCATGCAGACTGGCCAGGAAAATCCAGAAAGCAAAAGTGGAGGCCCAGGCCATTGCAGAAGGGGTTCCCTTCAGCCAGACACACAGCAGCAATTGCCAGGAGCTGTCACCTCCCAGCCCATGGCTTTAAGGATGCTGTGGTGGCACCAAAGCAGAAGACCCTTGGTGCTGTGCTGGAACAGGTTCCTCCAGAGGAAAAGGTGTTGTTCCTATGTGCAGGAACTCTGTGGTACCAGCAGTGGAGGAGCAGGGTGAGGGAGATCTCCAGCCTTGGGATATTTCTGCAAGAGCCTTCACCCCTGCAGAGCCTCGGTGAGAGCTGCCAGAGTGCAGAGGGAGGCAGCCCTTTGGACAGGCGTCCCTGCTCCCTCAGAGCCACGGCTGTGAGACAAACAGCCTCATCCCTGAGCATGCAGATGGGCAGGAAATGCCTGGAAGTAAAAAGGAGAGCCCAGCCGTGTCCAAGAAGCTGTTCCCAGAGGCAAGTGTCCCAGCAGGAAGTGTCCTGGAGCCACTTGTGTTCAGCCACTCAATATCCCATGCTCTGCCATGGAGGAGGTGACAGAGAGCCTGGAGGGAGCATGTCCAGGAGAGCGGAACAGACTGGACAGAGGGATATTCTGGGTGCTGGGAGCACCTGGATGTGGGAGCAGCCAGCTCCTGCTGCCTTTTGGTGGTGCCTGAGCAGGGCTGTGACGATGCCAGGGACATCCTGCAGCGACATCTCCCCTGTCCGTCTGGGCGTGCGCTCGGTCCCAAAGCTCACCCTGATCCTGAGCTCAGTCTCACTCCATGCTGAGACACACTCACGGCCCTGGATTTAATCTCATCCCAGTGCCAGACTGGTGCAGCCCCAGAGCCAACCTCAAGGCCAGGCCTAAGGGAAATGGCACATTTAGCCTTAACCCCAATTCCAGCTCTAATCCAAAACCCAGCCCTAACTGCCAAGTTCACCTCAATTCCAGCTCCTTGCCAAATGCTCAGCCCTAAACCAAATGCCACGTTTAGCCCTAAGCCCAAAGACAGCCCCAGCTGCAACTCTAAGCCCAACCCCAATGGCAGTCTCAAGCTTCTAAGTGCAGCTTTGAGTGCCAGCCCACACTCCAATGCCAGCTTTAGCTTGAACTCCCAAACTCAGCCCCAATTCCTGCCCTAAGGCCAACACCATTCTTGGACCTAAGCCCAAAGGCAGCCCCAGTTGCACTCCTTAGCCCAAGCCTGGCTCTGAGCTCAAGGCCACTCTGATAAATATATTACAGTGTTGACTTTAGCAATTGTTAGAGTGTATACTATGTGTTTTATAAGGTTGACTTTTGTAAAAGAAGTTTTGCTAAAGTTGAGAGATCTTTTGAAGTGAATTTTGTGTTGTGATACCAATGCTGAAGAGTTGTTTTAATGTTAACATTTAACTAATGAAGGAATGGAAAGCTGTTTAATGTATTGAAAACTAACAGTCAGGACTGGGACAACTGCACAAGGTTTAAAAAGGTGGGATGTGGGAAAAACTGTGTTAAAATGTTTGAATGTGTCTCTAAAACACAGCCTCCGTTTTTGCCTCATTTTCCATCTCCATCTGCCTCTCCCTTTGCCCACTGGCTGAGGTACCTGAAAGATTCAGAAATCTCAATCCACCCACTGCATGTCCCCCTTAATATGCACTTTTACTACGATATTAATCTTACTGCTTTCACTCCCTCCTCTTCTCATTTTCTCGAGAATTTTTTTTAACATATTTTAATTTCTATTGACTCAATCTCTTTTCCTGGATCCTCTTTGCCTTTGGGGTTATTCTTGAAACTAATGTTGGATTTGTCTTTACAAACGAGCTGTGGATCTGCTGGTAGATAAGGCCAGCATTGAGAGATAAAAGAAACAATGGGATGGATTCCACTGATTGATGAATGGAAAATGATAATTGCCTTTACGAACAAAGTGTATGTTTGCTGATAAGTGAAACAGGATATTGAAAGATGAAAAAAGCAATGGGGAAAAACCATGACTTCTAGAAGAATTAAAAATCAAAAGGGCGGGTCATACATTAGAGGGGAATCTCAGGTATCAGGCGTTCCAGAAAGTCTGTACCTCTCAAGTACCTCAGCCAAATGAAAAGGAGATAGGGAAATACGGCCGGGAAAATAGGGTAAAAAGGAGGCTGCGGCCCCCAAAAATCTGAGAGATCACAGAGGAATGGCCCATGGCCTCTCCCTTTATTTGAATAAAGCCAAGAAGGACTCCGCTGTTTCCTTTTTGGACATAAACTTCTGGTGTTTGTGGATTAATTTTCCTGACATTCTCAGTGATCTCATTGTCTGTCCTTGTAATTCCAATGATAAATGGGTACTTTTCCCCAGCAGTGTTAATTTGCATTTCTAAAGCTCCTCTCCTGGCTCCCAGAAACTGATGCTTCTGTTGCAGAGCAGCCATTTCATGACTCACATATGCCCCCCCTACAATCTACTTTTCACTTAATATCTTTAGTGTTAGAGAGTCAAGGCATTATTTGATTCTTGCGAAGATGTGACACAGAAATAATTTCTTGCACACATAGCCCAGGTGTGCAGAGAAAATCATTCCATGACACGTGAGTTTTATTTGATTTTTCACAAATTTCATACTGTCTGAACCCATTGAAACACATTGGTTTGATGTTCATTGCTTCCAAGTTGTCTGGTTCTTAGTATCTAGTTTACTAATGGACCCGGATTTCTTTGCCTCTGATTCTGTCCTGATGTTAATTAGGTCCGCACTCCTGGATTTCCTTCTCAGCCTTTTCCAAAGCAGGTGTCTCCAGCATTGCCGAGGGCAGTTCCTGAGGTGGGTGTTCCTTGATGTTTGCTGATGGCCTTTGATGTTTGGTTGATGGTTATTATCTTTGTGGGTGTCTTTTGGGCCATTCCCAGTCTATTGAGATGTTAAACTCATCTCTGTTGAACGGTGTAACATTCCTTAAATAAATGCTTTAAAATTACTTTCCCCAAGGCAAAGGCAAACCAAGCCTGAGTAAAGAAATAAGATTTTTTTAAATTTTAAATTTGTTTATATTTTCCAGAATCGAATCCAGGCAGTCCAGTGTGTGAGTGTAACTGAGAGCCAGAGTGGAATTGTGCCGCTGTGTTCCCCAGCAGCTGTGGCAGTGCAGGCACAGAAAGCAGCCAAGCTGCAGCAGTGGCAGCAAGGATTGGCCCCAGTGGCTGGAGATGCCAAAGGAGGGTGGCCAGGCAGAGGATTTGAGCAGAGGATGTGTGGGCAGGCCCAGGGGCTTCCCCCGCTGTGGAGCCCTGGCTGCTGCTGCGTTGCCTTCAGTGCAGGCTCAGTGGGGCCTCCCGTGCTGGTGCTGCAGGCGGGAAGTGCAAATGTGCGGGGCTGGAGAGCCCCTGAGCCCAGGGTGAGGGGTCCCCCCGTGCTGAGCTGTGCTGGGGCTGTTTCTGTGCTCAGGGACACTTGGCATGGGCCACGGCACTTGGCCACCAGTGGGGCTTCTGTGCACTCCTCAGGCAGAGTGTAAGTCTTGCTCTAATTCCCTTTCCTTAATCAGAGCGTGTCTTGGAACTCTTTTCCCTTCTCCTGCCCTTGCAGACCCATCCATGAACACATTTTGTCCCTCAGGCCAGGGAATGTCTCATCAGTCTCTCCTGTGCTGGCTCTGGAGCTCTGTCCCTTGAATGCAGCCATGGGTTTGTTGCCAGCCCCTGTGCAGGCTGTTCAAACAGGAGGCTGGGTTAAACCCTTCCCCTGTCCTCAATTCTAAATCCTCCTGTGCCACTGAACAAGTTTCATTCTGTAATCACTGAGCACTTCTCATCCATGTAGAGGCTCTTTTGGTTATCAAAGCTTTAACTTGGTGCCAGACTGGCCAGGGTGACCTCACTCTCTGCAGAATTGTGCAGCCACAGCTTTAATGGCACCTGAGGCCCAAAAACTGACAGTAGGAGGATCTCCTGTTGCTCCACAGCGGGGGAAGCCCCTGGGCCTGCCCACACATCCTCTGCTCAAATCCTCTGCCTGGCCACCCTTCTTTGGCACCTCCAGCCACTGGGGCCAATCCTTGCTGCCACTGCTGCAGCTTGGCTGCTTTCTGTGCCTGCACTGCCACAGCTGCTGGGGAACACAGTGGCACAATTCCACTCTGGCTCTCAATATACAAAGTTTAAATTTAAAAAAATTTCATTCTTTACTCAAGCTTGGTTTCCCTTTGGCTTAGAGAAAGGAATTTTAAAGAGGTTTTTTAAGAGATTTTACACCACTGAGGGAGATGAGTTCAGCATCTCAATAGACTGGGAATAGCCCAAAAAATACTCACAAAGGTAACGACCATCAACCGAACATCAAGGACCATCAGCAAACTTTAAGGAACACCCACCTCAGACACAGCCCCAGGCACAGCTGGAGACACCTATACTGGAAAAGGCTGAGAAGGAAATCCAGGAGTACGGACCTGTTTAACATCAGAAGGACAGGATCAGAGGCAAAGAAGTACGGGTCAGTAGTAAACCAGACGCTAAGAATTATACAACTTGGAAGTAATGGACATCAAACCAATGTATTTCAATGGGTTCACACTGCATGAAATTTGTGAAAAATCCAATACAAAAACTCACGTGTCATGAAATTATTTTCTCTGCACATCCGGGCTATATGTGGAAGAAATGTTTTCTGTTGCCCATCTTCGCAAGAATCAAATAATGCCTTGACTCTCTAACACTAAAGATATTAACTGAAAAGCAGATTGTGAAGGGCCATATGCGAGTCATCCATTTCAAATTTTTAAAATATAAATATATAAATATTTAGAAGCTAATTCCCCCTTCTTTGTTTTAAAAACAGCATGCATGACTCTTGCCATGAACATGAAGGGAACATAAAAAAAAAATGATATATAGAGTAAACTAAAAACTTACAGCAATAGGTGATAATTCACATACAACAATCCCAAACATTTCCGACAACAGACATGATTAATAACACATGTGAAATTAAATGATTATGAAACACTAAAACATTGTACTATCATCCCCGTGTCTGCAACAGCTGATAAACGTCAAATCAGTGAAGAACTGGATAAGCATCCGTTTGGGGTTGGTTTTTCCTTTCCTCTCTGCCTCTGGAATTTTTTCCTCATTGACAGGCTAAAAAGCACTGATGGTTGGGTACTAGCACTGGAGGGGGAGTTGCCCTGGTGTGTTGGGACACATGGAAAGGGGGGGTGGTGGCCCATCCCCCATGGAGGCCACATGGAACGCACATGCTCTTTAGGACAAAGGGAGCAGGGGTCTTCTCTGGGAGCCTCCCCTGAGGCTGCGGGGACCAATCAGAGACCTGGGTTAGTGATTTACAGCCCAGGAAACCAATTAGAACGTTGTTTCGCTTTTACGAATCACAGGAAAGAAGTTAGTTTTGGGTCTTTTGCTTTGTGTTGGGGCAGGGGAGAGGAGCTGGCAGGGGCTCCGGGTCCCAGCATGGGGCCCGGCCCGGGCTGAGCTCTGGGAGGAGGAAGGGCCCAGCCCCGGGATGACTCCCGGCCCCGGGAAGGCCCCGGGGTGGACTCCGCTCTGGCCCCGGCAGGCCCCGGCCCCGGCATGGGCCGAGGAGAGCCTGGACTCAGGAAGGCCCCGGAGCGGCTTCGGACCCAGGGGGGGAAGCCTGGCCCGGCTCGGCTCGGCTCGGCCCCTCGGCCCCACGTGGCATGGCTGGGCTCGGCTCAGTTCGGCTCGGCTCGGCTCGACTCAGCTCGGCTCAGCTCAGCTTGGCCCTGCCCGGCCTGGCCCGGCTCCAGGCCTCGCACAGCGGCAGAAAGAAGGTCATCATCTCGTGTGGCTGCGTCTTTTCCAGCATGGCTTCAGCCTGGATCTTTACCGTTTGGATACAAATTTAACTTTTGGTGCCTGAATGAGACTTCGGATTATCTGAGCTCCCCAGAACGGAAAGCATGAAGCAGGAAGAATTACAAAAGTCAGCAGAAGGAAGACAAGTTCTTATAGAAGGAGAGATGGAGGAGTCGCCACTGATAAGTAGCTTAAAACCTTTTTTCTTGTGGGCTTTAGAGGATCGTGACTTTACTTAAAATTCCTTTAAACTGTGGAATATACTTGGGGAGGTTAAAAGTGCCTGAGAAGAAGACCTTTTTTGCCCTGAGAAATAGGCCTCGGGAAGTGGAGCTCTCTGTCTTTGGGACTGGAATTGGACAGAGATATTTGAGTGGAGAGTGAGATGAAGAGTCTTTGTGTGTTCTCAGCAGCCTGCCTTTAAAATGACACCCCATGTGATTCAGCAACCCATACACAGCTCTAGAAGGACTGTGAAAATGGGAGGAAAAATCATAATTTGTAGTTTCCGGGTGGGTGCAGATTATGAGAGTGAGACACCCTCTAGGCCTAAACAAAAAGAAGGGGCTTCTCTCTCTTGATTGAACTGAAATTATTATTTAAGTGAATAACTAACCGAAGTTTTTTTTTCTGTATGTTGCTGGTATGAGGAAAGGGGGAGGAGGGAATAATCTGGAAATCTCATTCTGAATTGTTTTGTGTTGTTAATAAATTTCTAGTTCCCTTTTTAAGCTTTGAGCCTGCTTTGTCTTTACTCCTAAACTTGATCCCCAAAATAAATTAAATATATTAAAATTGGCAAACCCCAGTCACACCGTGACACTAATAAATAGACTTTGTAATCACCTGTGATTTTGCAGTGCTTATCAGAGGATTACCTCACGCTGCTGCCCAGCGCTGAATAAACATACACTTCCTAACTTAAAATTGTTAGAGAGTCTTTTGTCCGTCACAGTTGAGTATCGGTATTAGACCAGTACTCATATTTTGGTAAATCACCTGAACAGGCATCTTCTCTGGGCAAGAGCATGGAAAAGGAAGCTGTGTGCCCCATGGAATACAGTGTAGTAATGCTGGACAAGTTTAGGCCACAGTGGACATGTCTGAACAAATCCAGGCCTGATTCTGTATCGTGTGCACCAGCCAAACTATATTTAGTTGCTTTTCTCCATGTTTTGCTGCCTAGTTGTTTTTCTGCATTATTCACTGCTCTTTCACACCCTTAGCTGTTTTCTGTATATTTCTTAGTTTAGACCAGTGTTTATAACAGGTGCACTGCATGAGCCATTTTTAGGTGTTTTTCAACAACTTGTTGAGACCCCTCAAGGCTGCTGAAACATAAACTGTGCTAAATCAGGAGAGAAGGAGCTGAAACACAGAATACCAAGATTAGAAGACTCAAGATAAAGGTGGATGGTGAAGCTGTGGACGACCACCAATCATCACCTTTGGGGGGCTCGTGCAGGGTGGGTGAACAGCACAGAACCACCAATCAAGAAATGTATGACAACATGGACAGTAGTTTTAGGATGTATAACTAGGGCTAAAAAATAAACAATAAATCGGCTTCTGCATAATCATATTTGTTTGCTGTCCAGAAGTCCTGTTTCTCCCACAGCTGATGCAGCTTTTGTGCCCTGTGGACAGAGGGTAGTGTGAGGGACAGGAAGTTCTATCTCAGTTATCACCTTGTTTATCCTCAGCTACACATCCAGCTGCACTAAGCACAGAGTTCAGAGCTGTTCAAACTAACAATGGGTTAAAGTTGACATTGCCACTTATTGTTGGGAATTCAATATTTCACCATGGCTAAGGCCAATCTTCTGCCTGCAAAACAAGACCTGCAGCTCTTCTAAAGCTCTTCAGCAGAAAATGAGAAAACTGCCAGGGATCCCTTTGCTGCTGCTGCTGCTGCAAAGACCCTGACAGGAACTTTCCTTCAGCCTCCCAGACTGGCACTGGGCTGCCACACATAGAGCTCACAACTTGCTGCACAATTCTGAACACCAAGGGTTTCTTCCCACTCACCCAAGGAAGAGCAGCTTGGGATCCACACATGAGGTGCCCTGCAATGGGAGAGGGAACATGAACCAGATGCTGGTAGGAAAAGAATTGCCTGTGGTGGAAATGCCACAGAGCAAGGCAAGCCCAAGAGAGCATTTTGCTTTCACAGCATCCCTGCAGGAGCCACAGTCCCTTCCCAGAGCAAGCAAGAGAACAGCACAAAATGCTGGGCTGTGTCAGTTCTTGGCTGGAGCAGCAAACGGGGCAGTTCCAGGCTCCAGTGCCACAGACGCCCTGCTTGAGGGAACAGAACCCCCCAGGCCTCACTGCAAACGCCTGGCTGGCTGCAGACACCCCCTTTACAGCTGCAGCTGCTGGCAGGAGCTCTCCCAAACCAACGATGGCTTCATGGCAATTTGGTTACAGAGTCAGCTCAGGTCCAGAGGAAGAACAGAAAGCACACAGCAAGCCCAAAGCCACAGGTGCTGCACCGAGGGAAAAACTCGACTGACTTGCCAAGTGGATTAGAAAATACCCCAAATAAGGCACAGAGCACAGAGTGCAAACTGCAGCAGCCACTTGCTGGATCACTGTGGCTGCGCTGCACACGTCTGCAGGCTGTGCCCTGCAAGCACAGAAGGACACGTCAGGGCTGGGCTGGCTGCTGGGAATGCCTCGGGCAGGAGGATCCTCCGGCAATCAGCAGCACCCAGAGCCGCTCTGGGCACTGAGGCCTCTGTGTCCCACAGCAATGGGAACACGCTGGGATGTGGCAACGTTCCTGTGACACCACAGCAGCAGCTCACGCAAAAACCGCTTGGAAGGTTCTCCTGTGTCACAAAGGAGCACAAAGAATCCTCCCAGGGCACAGCCCACTGCCCAAAGGATCCAAGAGGAACTCCAAAAATGCAGCAAACAAGGACACCCTATAGTCCAGCCTGAACACTGAGGAGGAGCAAGGACAGGACAAAACCAAAGGAAACATGACCTTTAGTCACTGATGCTTCTGACTAAAACCAGCAGGGCTTGTTCCATCTGGGATCTTTGTTCTAGTTCTGAAAACAAGCACGGTTCTCTAAATATGCAGAGTGCAGAAACTGGGGAGGAGGTGGGATTGGGAAGGAGCAGGAGCAGCAGGAGGAAGAGGAGGGAGATTGGAAAAGGAGGATCAGGAGCAGGCAAAGGAGGAGAAACAGGAGGTTCCAGTGCCCCCTGTGGCCGCAGCACCCCCGGCCACGGGACCATCGCCCCCAGCGCACCCTGCAGGGGAGCGGGGAGGGAAAGCTCGTCCCAAATCTATCGGGGGGGTCTCTGAGAGGGTTTTTTTATTGGGGTGTGTTTGGAGCTCTCAGATTGCAGAATTGAGCCCCAAATATCGTCTGGAGTCCCTGGGAGGTTTTTTTCTGTGTGTATGTTTGGATCTTGCAGGACCCCAAAGCTGAGCCCCTTGGGGGGATCTTTGGGGGTCCGTGTGGCCATTGCCCAGTATCGGCAGGGGGAGGACATTGGTGCTGGGGACCCCTGGGAGAGCAGAGGAGAGGAACCCCTGGGACCTCCAGAGCAGGGAGAGCAGAGAGGGGTGATCCTGGAGCTGGGGGCCCTGGCAGCCTGGAAAGGGGGGGAGTCTGGAGAGGAGGGACCCCTGGGATCCCAGGGATCTCAAAGTGAGGCATCAGTGAAGAAGGGACCCCATGGACCCCCAGATGCCCCTGGATCATCCCTAAGCAGGACCCTGGAGAAGGGGGAACCCCTGGAGCCATTGGGCCCCATCATCCCAGGGGAAGGGAAACCTCTGGAACCCCAAAGTGGAGAGATCAGACATGGGGAACACCTTGGAGGGGATTTTTGGGCTGAATCTTGGTATTTTGGAGAATTTCATGTGCTCTGCTCCAGCTCCATCCCCATGGGAGGATCGGTGTTGGATGATCCCCAGTGACCCCGTTGGGCAGAGCCCTGCTGATCCGTGGTCCTGGTGATCCCTGTTGGGTGGAGGAAGAGGTTGGAGAGATTTCTCTCCCTTGTCCTTGTCCTGCTGTGATTGGGTTGGTAATAAATTCCCTCCCTGTGCCCAGGCTGGGTCTGTTGTTCCGTTCGGATGGATTTGCAAACTGAAAGGCTTTAAAGTGATGCTTTAGATGAAAGTAAGAGATTTTTAAAGAAAAAAGCATAAAGAGCAGATGTGGGTTCTAAGGTACAACTCTCTGATAAATTAATTGGGGGCGAGATTGAAATGCAAAATAAAGCAGGAAGTGGGCAGTACCAGGGTTCTCCGAGATGGCTGAGTCTCACCCAACCTGGTTCCATGAAGCCAGAGAGGAGCTCAAGTGATATTGACCAACAGATTGGGCAAGTGTGGAAACAAATGGAAGGTGACTTCTCTCTAAAGGAAATGGGGAATTCTCTCTCCCACTCCAAGCTGCCTGCTTCAAGGGGTATTAAGCACTGGAGTGTTTTTAGCCAGAGAAATAGTGAGGATATCGACTGCAGATTTAATTAAAGCAAAGGATGCACAATGGAGAATGTTGTGAAATTACTAAAAATGGGAGGCAATCATCCCTCTCCCACTCCAACATGTGCTGTCACTGTCTAGGCTTATACAGGTGTATTAGCATGGGGATAGTTTTTACTAGTCCAGAAATAGTTGGGAATCCAAGATCTGAAATGATTTAGTTAAATAGTGGTAATATGAGCCTGGCTATTTAAATGTGTAAAATTATTGAACTATAATATCCAATTATTATGTACTAAAGAATATATTATCAGTCTTCAAAAACCAACAATTGCAACCTCCAGCTCACCTTCCTGCCAAGCAATCCATGGAAATGGAGAACAAGACATTTCAACATGGGATGGAACTATCAACAGAAGGAGGGGAGTCTGTGGAAAATTAAATGACTCAAACTGCTGTTTCCAAGAGATGATAACTGAAAAGTGGTGAAACAGATGACAAAGAAGAAGAAAGTAGATCATGTACCAGTCCAAATGCAGAAACTTGGGAATGGGACAAGTTTTCCATGGTCCCTGGCAGACCATGCTTAACAATGCTGTTCCTCCTCTGATGTGCTGCAGCAACTCTCATCCTTTTCCCATGCTCGACACCTTGCTGAGTGCAGCTCATTCAGCAGGTGAGCAAGGGGATGCAGGTGGCAGCCAGGCCTGATCCAGAAACGGCTACAAAAGGACAGGCAGTGAGGCACTGAGAATAATCCCAAAACAAAGGGGGACCCAGGAAGAAAAACAGAGTCAAGAGTGAATCGCTTGGAAATAGGACCAGGCACTTGTACATGAGAAAGCAATGGGAAAACTCCTCCGTTTCAGAAAATGTTACTAATTGACACAACTGCTGCTCAGCCAAGATCCTGCTCAATTCCTCAACTTCGAGAATGAGAAACACTTAACAGAGCCTGAATATCGGATGTTATACTAAAGAAGGGGTGTATTAAGGAGGATATGCAGGAGGAAAATCGAAATCTGAACCTTCAAAGTACCTTTCCTTTTTTTGGGAAAGGAAAGGAAGATCGCCGGGAAAATGAGGATAAAAGGGCTGCGTTTTAGAGACCCATGGCAATTGCCGCATGGCTCTGCCTTTGTTCACGAGTAAAGTCACTTTACAGGACTCCTCTGTCTCCTTTGGGCACACAAACCTCTGGCCACGTGAATTTTCCCGCACAGCTCCGAGGCCTCTCTCAAACATCCCTTGCTCGGCTCGGGCTCATCACGCCCAGCTCCCACCGCCCTCAGCTCCCGCTCACCCCGAGCTCCCGCGGTTCAGGGCAGCAGCGGTTCCTTGGCCCGATGCCGGGCGGGCCCCCCCCCCCCCCCCCCCCCCCCCCCCCCCCCCCCCCCCCCCCCCCCCCCCCCCCCCCCCCCCCCCCCCCCCCCCCCCCCCCCCCCCCCCCCCCCCCCCCCCCCCCCCCCCCCGGGGGGGGGGGGGGGGGGGGGGGGGGGGGGGGGGGGGGGGGGGGGGGGGGGGGGGGGGGGGGGGGGGGGGGGGGGGGGGGGGGGGGGGGGGGGGGGGGGGGGGGGGGGGGGGGGGGGGGGGGGGGGGGGGGGGGGGAACAACAGACCCAGCCTGGGCACAGGGAGGGAATTTTACCAACAAATCACAGCAGGACAAGGTGAAGGAGAAATCTCTCAACCCCTTCCCCCACCCAACAGGGATCACCAGGACCACGGATCACCAGGACTCCCCACTGGGGTCCTGGGGATCCAACACCGATCCTCCCATGGGGGATGGAGCTGGAGCAGAGCACGAAGCTCTTCCCACCTCGGGGCACTCACGGGCTTCCCTTGGTGGAGCCTCTGTTGGTGTTGGGTCAAGTGAGAGCTCCGGGTCCTTCGTGTCTCCATCCCTCGATCGGGCCTCCCTGGCGTGGATGT
>JAREIS010000727.1:0-62397 GCA_030060385.1 Muscicapa striata striata | reverse complement strand
GGGGGTTCCAGGGCGGTTTGCGAGGAGTTTTGAAGGAATCTGGGGGGATTTGGGTGGATTTTGGGGGGTCCTGAGGGGATCCGGGGGGGTCCTGACGCGATTTTTGGAGGAATTTGTGAGAAATTTTGGGGAGTTTAAAGGGCGGAGATTCGGGGCGGAATTTTGTGTGAGTTTGAAGAGTTCTGGAGGGATTTTGTGGGGAAATTTGGGCGGTTTTAGGGTGATTTTGGGGTGATTTTGGGGGGTTTGGGGGTGATTTTGGGCGGTTTTAAGGGGAATTTGGGTCCTTTTCACCATCCCTCACCCCAAATTCTCCCCAAATTTTTCCCCCCAGGAGCCCCGAGGCGGCACTTGGCAGGTGAGTGGGGGAGGGACACAAAATTTGGGATTTTTTGGGGGGGATTTGAACATTTTGGGGCAGTTCCCTTTTAAGAATATTTATTCATTTTTGGGGGGGTTTAATCCCCAGTTTTTTAATAATTTCCCCCTCAGTTTTCAAGCTTTTGAACCTTTATTTGTATTTTATGAAGATGAGGCAGTTCGGGGAGAGATTCCCAGATTTTGGGGTTCCCTCTCTTCTCTTTTAAAAATATTTACTCAATTTTGGGAGTGTTTAACCCTGAAATTTTTATCATTTTTAACCTATTTCCATCACTTTTCACCCCCTCTTTGTATTTTATGAGAATGAGGCAGTTTTGGGGTGAATTCCCAAATTTTGGGGTTCCTCCCCTTCCCTTTTTAAAAAATTATAATTTTTTGGGGGTCTAATCCCCAATTTTTTATCATTTTTTACCTGTTTCCATCACTTTTTGCTGCCTATTTGTATTTTATGAGGATGAGGCCGTTTAGGATGAATTCCCAAATATTGGGGTTTCCTCCCCTTCCCTTTTAAAAATACTTATTTATTTGTCTATTTATTAATATAATTTTTTATATTTATGTCTTTTTTATAAATATATATATTTATTTTATATTTATTCTTTATTAATATAATTTTTTATATTTATATCTTTTTTATAAATATATATATTATATATATTTATTTTATATTTATTCTTTATTTTTATTATTTTATTTTATATTGATTTATGTTGTGTATTTATGCCCTTGGTGGGGAGTTTCTCAGATTTTGGGGGTGCACCTGGAGGGTGTCCCAGATTTTGGGGGTGCCCCTAAGGGGATTCCCAGATTTTGGGGGTGCCCCTGGGGGGTGTCCCAGATTTTGGGGGTGCCCCTGGGGGCTCCCCCAGGTTCCCCTGGGGGCTGTCCCAGTTTTGGGGCTCCCCTGACCCCCATTTTGTCCCCCAGACGAACGCAGAGAACCTGCCCCCGCAGACGCTGCGCCTGCTGTGCCGGGAGGTGTCCCAGTTTCGGGGTGCCCCTGGGGGCTCCCCCAGGTTCCCCTGGGGGCTGTCCCTGGTTTGGGGGCTCCCCCTGACCCCCCATTTTATCCCCCCCCCCAGACAAATGCAGAGAACCTGCCCCCGCAGACGCTGCGCCTGCTGTGCCGGGAGGTGTCGCTGCTCAGCGCCGACCCCCCCGACGGCATCAAGGTGTTCCCCAACGACGAGGATGTCACCGACCTGCAGGTGGCCATCGAGGGGCCAGGTACCCCAAAAAATCGTGGCATCGTTGGGGGGTACTCCCCCAAAAATATCGGCCATGGAAGGGCCAGGTACCCCAAAAAATAACGAGATTATTGGGGGATACTGCCCCAAAAAGATCAGCCATGGAGGGGCCAGGTATGGGCTGGGCACCCCAAAAAAATGATAGAGTATTGGGGGCCAGGTATGGGCTGGGCACCCCAAAAATAATAGAATTATTGGGGGTTTATCCCCAAAAATATCAGTGGTCATTGAGGGGCCAGGTACCCCAAAAAATCATGAGATTGCTTAGATTTTAGATTATTTTTGGGGTCCTTAACTCCGTAATTTTTGGGGTGCAGAGGGCACCCTGTACATGGATGATTTTTAGGGATAATTCAGGATATTTTTGGGGTGAATTCAGGATATTTTTGGGGTGAATCCAGGCCGTTTTGGGGTCCCTAACAGTGTGTTTTTGGGGTGCAGAGGGCACCCTGTACGCCGGGGTATTTTTAGGGATAATTCAGGATATTTTTAAGGATAGTTCAGGATGTTTTTAGGGATAATTCAGAATATTTTTAGGGATAATTTAGGATATTTTTGGGGTGAATTCAGGATATTTTTGGGGTGAATCCAGGCCATTTTTGGGGTGAATCCAGGCCGTTTTGGGGTCCCTAACAGTGTATTTTTGGGGTGCAGAGGGCACCCCATACATGGATGTTTTTTAGGGATAATTCAGGATATTTTTGGGTACAATTCATTATTATTTTGGTTATAATTCAGGATATTTTTGGGGATAATCCAGGCTGTTTCTGGGGTGAATCCAGGCTGTTTTGGGGTCCCTAACAGTGTGTTTTTGGGGTGCAGAGGGCACCCTGTACGCCGGGGTTTTTTTAGGGATAATTTATGATATTTTTAAGGATAATTCAGGATATTTTTAGGGATAATTTAGAATATTTTTAGGAATAATTTAGGATATTTTTGGGGTGAATTCAGGATTTTTTTAGGATAAATCCAGGCTATTTTTGGGGTGAATCCAGGCCATTTTGGGGTCCCTAACAGTGTGTTTTTGGGGTGCAGAGGGCACGCCGTACATGGATGTATTTTAGGGATAATTCAGGATATTTTTGGGTACAATTCATTATTATTTTGGTTATAATTCAGGATATTTTTGGGGTGAATCGAGGCTGTTTTTGGGGTGAATGCAGGCCGTTTTGGGGTCCCTAACAGTGTGATTTTGGGGTGCAGAGGGCACGCCCTACGCCGGGGTATTTTTAGGGATAATTTATGATATTTTTAAGGATAATTCAGGATATTTTTAGGGATAATTCAGAATATTTTTAGGGATAATTCAGGCTATTTTTGGGGTGAATTCAGGATTTTTTTAGGATAAATCCAGGCTATTTTTGGGGTGAATCCAGGCCGTTTTGGGGTCCCTAACAGTGTGTTTTGGGGTGCAGAGGGCACCCCCTACGCCAGGGTATTTTTAGGGATAATTCAGGATATTTTTGGGTATAATTCATTATTATTCTGGTTATAATTCAGGATATTTTTGGGGTGAATTCAGGATATTTTTAGGGATAATCCAGGCCATTTTTGGGGTGAATGCAGGCCGTTTTGGGGTCCCTAACAGTGTGTTTTGGGGTGCAGAGGGCACCCTGTACATGGATGTTTTTGGGGATAATTCAGGATATTTTTGGGTACAATTCATTATTATTCTGGTTATAATTCAGGCTATTTTTGGGGTGAATCCAGGCCATTTTTGGGGTGAATCCAGGCCGTTTTGGGGTCCCTAACAGTGTGATTTTGGGGTGCAGAGGGCACGCCGTACATGGATGTATTTTAGGGATAATTCAGGATATTTTTGGGGTGAATTCAGGGGTTTTTTAGGATAAATTCAGGATATTTTTGGGGTGAATGGAGGCCATTTTTGGGGTGAATCCAGGCCGTTTTGGGGTCCCTAACAGCGTGTTTTGGGGTGCAGAGGGCACGCCCTACGCCGGGGGCCTGTTCCGCATGAAGCTGGTGCTGGGCAAGGATTTCCCGGCCGCGCCCCCCAAGGGATTCTTCCTGACCAAGATCTTCCACCCCAACGTGGGGCCCGGCGGGGAGATCTGCGTGAACGTGCTCAAACGGGACTGGAGGGCCGAGCTGGGGCTGCGGCACGTCCTGCTGGTGGGTACTGGTTATACTGGGATGGGTTATACTGGGGTATACTGGGTTATATTGGTTATACTGGGTTATACTGGGATATACTGGGATGGGACTGGGGCAGTTCTGGATCAATCCAGATCAGTTTTGGGATCAATTTTAGGGCACTTTTGAGGGAATTTTGGGGCAGTTTTGGGATCAATTTTGGGGCAGAAACTGCAGAATTTTCTCTTAAACGAGCCGGACCCGGGACTGAATTTTTTTTTTTTTAGAACAAGGATAAACCCAACCCCCCCAAATTTTTTCTGGGTGATTTTGGGACCCCCCAAATTTTTGTTTCCAGACCATCAAGTGCTGCTGATCCAGCCCAGCCGTGGGTTGGGGACGGCAGCTCTGGGTCCATTTTGGGGCACTTTTAGTTAAATTTTAGGGAAGTTTTGGGATCCATTTTGGGTTGGTTTTGGGGCAGTTTTTGGGTCCATTTTAGGGCAGTTTGGGGTCATTTTTAGGGCCATTTGGGATCCATTTTAGGGCAGTTTTGGGATCAATTTTGGGTTGATTCTGGGGCAGTTTGGAATCAATTCTGGGTTGATTGTGGCATCAATTTTGGGGCCATTTTGGAACAATTCTGGGGCATTTTTGGGATCCATTTTGGGTTGGTTTTGGGGCAGTTTTTGGGTCCATTTTAGGGCAGTTTGGGATCAATTTTGGGTGTCGGTTTCAGGGCACTTTTGGATGAACTTTGGATCAATTTGGGGCCGTTTTGGGATCAATTGTGGGGCACTTTTGGGATTGATTTTGGGGCCATTTTGGGATCAATTTTGGATCAATTTTGGGGCCATTTTGGAACAAATTTGGGGCAGTTTGGGATCATTTTTGGATCGATTTTGGGGCAGTTTTGGATCAATTTTGGGGCCATTTGGGAACAATTTTGGGGCAGTTTGGGGCCATTTTGGGATCAATTCTGGGTTGATTTTGGGATCAATTTTGGATCCATTTCAGGGCAGTTTTGAGGCAATTTGAGGCAGTTTTGGGATCAATTTCAGATCAATTCTGGGGCACTTTTGGGATCAATTTTGGGGCCATTTTAGATCGATTTTGGGGCAGTTGGGGATCATTTTTGGATTGATTTTGGGGCACTTTTGAATCAATTGTGGGGCACTTTTCGGATCAATTTTGGGGCCATTTTGGATCATTTCTTGGGCACTTTTGGGATCAATTTGGGATCCATTTTAGGGCAGTTTTGAGGCAATTTGGGGCCATTTTGGGATCAATTTTGGGGCCATTTTGGAACAAATTTGGGGCAGTTTGGGATCGATTTTGGGATCGATTTTGGGGCAGGAACCGCAGAATTTTCTGCGAAACGAGCCGGACCCGGGACTAAATTTTTTTTTTTTTAGAACAGGGATCAACTGAGCCCCCTAAACTTTTTTTGGGACCCCCAACCCCCAAGTTTCTGTTTGCAGACCATCAAGTGCCTGCTGATCCAGCCCAACCCCGAGTCTGCCCTGAACGAAGAGGCCGCCCGGCTGCTGCTCGAGGACTTCGAGCGCTTCGCCGCCCGCGCGCGGCTCCTCACCGACATCCACGCGCGCCAGAGGCCCCCAAAACCGACCCCTCCCCCAATCCGACCCCCGGCCCCTCGGGGCTCGGCCCGCCCCGACACGGCCCGTCCCCAAGAAACACGCCGGGGACAGGGAAGGCGCCCCCAAAAAGAAGGGGGGGACAAGAAACGAGCGCTGCGGCGGCTCTGAGCGGGGGGAGGGGGGGAGACCCCAGACCCGATGGGGGGAGGGGGGAGGGGGGGCCCGGGAGCCTTTTGGGGGTCCCAGGATCCTTTTGGGGGTCTCTGACTCATTTTGGGGGATCCCAGATTAATTTGGGGGGTCCTGGGATCCTCTTGGGGGGTCCTGGGACCCTTTTTTTGGGGTCCCGGTTCCTTTTGGGGGTCCTGGGATTTTTCTGGGGGTCCCTGAGTCATTTTGGGGGTCCCAGATTAATTTTGGGGGTCCCAGACTCTTTTGGGGGTCTCTGACTCATTTTGGGGGTCCCAGATTAATTTTGGGGTCCTGGGATCCTTTGGGGTCCCTGACTCATTTTGGGGTCCTGGGATCCTCTTGGGGGTCCTGGGACCCTTTTTTGGGGTCCCAGGTTCCTTTTGGGGGTCCCTGACTCATTTTGGGGGGTCCCAGATTAATTTTGGGGATCCCAGACTCTTTTTGGGGGTCTCACACTCATTTTGGGGGTCCCAAACCTCCTGAGGCTCAATTTGGGGGATCCCCAAAGCCCCCAGACCCATTTTGGGGGTCCCTGAAACCCCAGATCCATTTTGGGGGTCCCAAAGCCCCTCTGACACCCCCAGACCCATTTTGGGGGTCTCTGAAACCCCAGGCTCATTTTTGGGGGTCCCAAAGCTCCCTTGAAGCCCCCAGACCCATTTTGGGGGTGGGGCAGGAACAAAGGTCCCTTTTGGCGCTGGTTTTGGGGGGTGGGGGAGGGAGGGGGGTGGGGAGGGGATTTTGGGGTGCGGGGGAGGGGCAGGGCCGCCTCCCCCACCCTTTAAGTTATTTTAAGTTATGCCCGGAAAAGCCCCAAAACCCCGAAAACGCCCCAAAAAATCCCCAAAATCCCATTAAAGGCCTGGTTTTGTATCGGAGTCTGTGTGTGGGGGAGGGGAGGGGACACCTGGGCACACCTGAACTCACCTGGGTCATGGCCAGAGCTCACCTGGGAACATCTGGGCACACCTGGGGATGGTCAGAACTTACCTGGGGATGGCCAGAGCTCACCTGGGGATGGACAGGCCACACCTGAGCTCACCTGAGCACACTCAGACCTTACCTGGGCACACCTGGGCATGGCCAGAGCTCACCTGAGCTCACCTGAACACACTCAGACCTTACCTGAGCTCACCTGGGCACACCTGGATGATGTCCAGAGCTCACCTGGGCTCACCTGGGCTCACCTGTTCTGTTCTCACCTGTCCCCTCCCCCCGTTCTCCTCTCCCTGTTCTGTCTCCCCTCCCCCTTCCCTTCCCCTCCCCGCCCCTCCCCCCTCCTTACACAAGCGCCCCTCCCCCTCCCCCCCCCGCCCGGTTAATTGATTAATTAACGGTGACGTTAATGAGGCTTTAATGACCCCGCCCCTCCCCCACCGCCATCTGCCGCCCCCGGGGGGGGGAGGGGCGCACGTGCCGGGGAGGGGAACGGGGGAATTTGGGGATTATTTTGGCGGGAATTTCACGGGGGTTTTTGGGGTTATTTTTGGGGTAATTTTGGGATGTTTTGGGGTTTTTTTGGGGGATAATTTTGGGATATTTTTGGGATTTTTTGGGGTAATTTTGGGATATTTTTGGGTTTTTTTAGGGTTTTTTTTGGGATAATTTTGGAATATTTTTGGGATTTTTTGGGGGGGTTTTTTGGGATAATTTTGGGATATTTTGGGGGTTAATTAGATTTTTTTTTTTTGGGGTTATTTGGGGGGGTTTGGGGTTATTTTTGGGGGGTTGTTTTTGGGGATGTTTTTGGGATATTTTTGGGGTTAATTTGGTTTTTCGAGGTTATTTTTGGGGTTATTTTTAGGTATTTTTGGGATTATTTTTGGGGGTATTTTTGGGGTTATTTTTGGGGTTGGTTTGGGTTTTATTTGGGGTTTTTTTGGGGGTATTTTTGGGGGTTTGGGGAGGTGTTTTTGGAGTTATTTTGGATAATACTGGGGGGTTTTTACCGGTTATTTTGGGGGTATTTTTGGGGAATTTTTGGAGGTTTTTACCGGTTGTTTTTGGGTTTTATTTTGGGGTTTTTGCGGTGTGTTTTTGGAGTTATTTCGGATAATTTTTGGGATTTTTTTACCAGTTATTTTGGGGCTATTTTTGGAGTTTTTGGGGTTTTATTTTGGGGTTTATTTGGGGTTATTTTGGGGTTATTTTGAGGGTGTTTTGGGGGGGTTTCACGGGTTATTTTTGAGTTTTATTTGGGTTTATTTGGGGGTTTATTTGGGTTTTATTTTGGGGGTATTTTGGGTTTTATTTGGGGTTTATTTGGGGTTATTTTGGTTTTTTTTCTGTGTATTTTTTGACTTATTTCGGATAATTTTTGAGGTTTTTTACCAGTTATTTTGGGAGTATTTTTGGGGTTTTTTGGGTTTTATTTGGGGTTTATTTGGGGTTTATTTGGGGTTATTTGAGGGTTTATTTGGGGTTTATTTTGGGTTTTATTTTGGTTTTATTTTGGGGTTATTTTGGGGTTTTATTTGGGTTTTATTTTGAGGTTATTTGGGGGTTGTTTTGGAGTTTTTTCAGTGTATTTTTGACTTATTTCGGATAAGTTTTGTTTTGTTTTTTTGTTTTTTTGAGGATTCCCCAGCCCAGCCCGGGGGGGTGGGGGATGGGCGCTGCCCCTCCCCCCTCCCCACGTGCCCCCGCTAAGCCGGGATCACCTTCATCCCCTCCCCCCCAAATCCCCCCCAAATCCGCCCCCCGAGCGCACCTGATAAAGGCGGGAGCGGCCGCGGCCCCGGCGGAGCCTTCGTCACCCCGGACCCTCCTCACCCTCCTCATCCTCATCCTCATCCTCATCCTCACCTTCATCGCCTCCTCATCCTCAGCCTCGGCCCCGCCGCGCCCGGAACCGACCCGTGAGTCCCGCCCGAATTTGGGGGTTCGGGATCCTCCAGTTTGGGGTTCGGGACCCTCCTCAGCCCCGATTTTGGAGCCTTCAGCCTCGAGTTTGGGGCTCGGAGTCTTCCTCAGCCCAAATTTGGGGGTTCGGGATCCTCGATTTTGGGGTTCGGGATCCCCCCCTGCCCGAATTTTGGGGTTCGGGATTCTCCTCAGCCCCGATTTTGGGGCCTTCAGCCTCGGTACTGGGGTTCGGACTCTTCCTCCTCCTCAATTTTGGGGTTCAGGATCCTCAGCCCAAACACTTTGGGGTCCTCAGCCCCGATTTTGGAGCCTTCAGCCTCAATTTTTGGGGTTCGGGATTCCCCCTCCCCTTCCTCCTTTTTGGGGCTCAGAATCTTCCTCCCTCCCCATTTTGGGCGTTCAGGACCTTCCTCATCCTCATTTTTTGGGGTTTGAGATCTTCAGCCTCAGGTTTGGCCGTTCGCGATCTTCCTCCTCCTCCCCCGGCTCGGGGACCTTCCTCATCCTCCTTCTGTGCAGTTCTGGGACCCTCCTCATCCTCCTCTCCTCCTCCTCCTCCTCCTGACACCCCAAACCTTCCTCCTCCTCCTCATTTCAGGGTCCAGAACCTTCCTCATTCTCTGAATTCCGGGACCCAAATCCACCAAAGTTTGGGTTCCAAACCCTCCAAATTTCGGGACCCAAATCCCTTTTTTCTTTCTCTCTCTCTTCCAGGCTCCTCCTTCTCCTCTTCTTCCTCCTCCTCCTCCTCCTGGAATCCTAAACCTTCCTCTTCCTCCAAATTCCAGGACCCAAATCCCATTTTTTCTCTTTTCTTTGCTTTTCCTCCACAATTCCAGTACCCAAATCCCATTTTTCTCTTTTCTTTGCTTTTCCTCCACAATTCCGGGACCCAAATCCCATTTTTCTCTCTCTCCCAGGCTCTTCCTCCTCCTCCTGGCACCCCAGACCTTCCTCTTCCTCCACATTTCGGGTTCCAAACCCTCCAAATTTCAGGATCCCAAACCTTCCTCATTCTCTGAATTCCGGGACCCAAATCCCTTTTTTCTCTCTTTCCTTTGCTTTTCCTCCACAATTCCGGGACCCAAATCCCTTTTTTCTCTCTTTCCTTTGCTTTTCCTCCACAATTCCAGTACCCAAATCCCATTTTTTTCTCTCTCTCCGTCCCCCCCAGCCTCCCGCTGCCCCCCCAGCCCCGGGGGCGCCTCCTCTCGCCCCCCATGGGTAACGCCAAGAGCGGGGCGCTGTCGCGGGAGGTCCTGGAGGACCTGAAGACGAGCACGCGCTACACGGAGGAGGAGCTTTGCCGCTGGTACGAGAGTTTCCAGCGCCAGTGCCCCGACGGCCGCATCAGCCGCGCCGAGTTCGAGAAGATCTACGGCACCTTCTTCCCCAACTCGGACCCGCAGGGCTACGCGCGCCACGTGTTCCGCAGCTTCGACACCAACGACGACGGGACCTTGGATTTCCGGGAGTACATCATCGCCCTGCACCTCACCTCCACCGGCAAAACCCACCTCAAACTCGAGTGGGCGTTTTCGCTCTTCGACGTGGATCGCAACGGGGAGGTCAGCAAGAGCGAGGTGCTGGAGATCATCACGGTGAGGAAGTGATTTCTGATTTAATTTGGGTGTAAAAATGGGGAATTTGGGGAATTTGGGATTTGGGGAGGTCAGCAAGAGCGAGGTGCTGGAAATCATCACGGTGAGGAAGTGATTTCTGATTTAATTTGGGTGTAAAAATGGGGAATTTGGGATTTGGGGGGGGGTCAGCAAGAGCGAGGTGCTGGAGATCATCACGGTGAGATTTCGGGGATTTGAGATTTTGGGGTGAAATTCGGGGAATTTGGGGTGTGGGGGGTCAGAAAGAGCGAGGTGCTGGAAATCATCACGGTGAGGAAGTGATTTCTGATTTAATTTGGGTGTAAAAATGGAAATTTGGGGTGTTGGGGGGTCAGCAAGAGCGAGGTGCTGGAGATCATCACGGTGAGATTTCGGGATTTGAGATTTTGGGGTGAAATTCGGGGAATTTGGGGTGTGGGGGGTCAGAAAGAGCGAGGTGCTGGAGATCATCACGGTGAGATTCGGGATTTGGGTGTAAAAATGGGGAATTTGGGGAATTTGGGATTTGGGGAGGTCAGCAAGAGCGAGGTGCTCGAGATCATCACGGTGAGATTTCGGGAATTGAGATTTTGGGGTGAAATTTGGGGAATTAGGGGTTTGGGAGTGGAATTTTGGGGTTTAATTTGGGTTTTAATTTGGGGTTTGGGGATGGAAATTTGGGGCGCAGGAACGGGGAGATCAGGGAGGTGTTTGGGATTTTGGGGTGAATTTGGGATTTTGGAAATTTGGGGGGATCCCCCGGATCCGGGAATTCCCCCGGGGATGTGGGGGAGGGGCTCTGCCCCCCCTGCCCCTCCCCCCACGCCCTAATTACCCCGGGCGCTAATTGGCTTTGCCCCTCCCCCCGCTGATCCCGGATTTTCCCTCCCGGATGGAAAAAAACCCGGGGGGGGGGAGGGGGTGTCAATCCCCTCCCCCACCCGCGAGCAGCGCCCGGGTTTGGGGTCCCCAGGTCGGATTTTGGGGTCCCCGGACCCATTTTTGGGCTCCTGGTGGATTTTGGGGGTCCCTGACGGGTTTTGGGGTCCCCGGACCCATTTTTGGGGTCCCTGATTGATTTTTTAGTTCCTGATGGATTTTGGGGTTCCCAGACCCACTTTTGGGGTCCCCAAACAGGTTTTGGGGATCCCTGACGGGTTTTGGGGTCTCGGACAGATTTTGGGATCTCCTGACTCGTTTTTGGGGTCCCCAGACCCATTTTTGGGGTCCCTGATGGGTTTTTGGGGTCCCTGATGGATTTTTTGGGGTCCCTGACGGGTTTTTGGGGTCCCTGATTTGTTTTTTGGGGTCCCTGACGGGTTTTGGGGTCCCCCAGGCCATTTTCAAGATGATCCCGGCCGAGGAGCAGAAGCTGCTGCCCGAGGACGAGAACAGCCCCCAGAAACGGGCGGACAAACTCTGGGCGTATTTCAATAAAGGGGAGAATGGTGAGGACCCAAAACCCAAAAACCAAAATCCCGCCCAAAAAAACCCCAAAAAACCCCCAAAAAACCCAAAAACCCCTCGAAAAATCCCCAAAACCTCCCCAAAACACCCCCAAAAAACCATAAAAACAAAAAAAGACCCCCAATCCTCCCCAAAAAGCCCCAAAATTCCGCCCAAAAAACCCCAAAATCCCACCCAGAAAACCCCAAACCCCCAAAACCCCCAAACACCCCCAAAACCCAAATCCCCCCCAAAAACAACAAAAAAACCCCCAAATCTCCCCCACTCCCCCAAAAAACAAACAAAAAACCCCAAACCCCCAAAACCCCCAAATTCCCCCCAAACCCCCCAAAAAATCGCCCAAAAACCCCCCAAACCCCAAATCTTCCCCCAAAACCCCAAATTCCCCCCCAAAAATCCCAACCCCCCCCCCGAAACCCCCCAAAAATCCCCCAAAAAATCCCCAAAAAACCCCAAACCTCCCCCCCAAAAAATCCCAAAAAAATCCCCCCAAAAATCCCCCAAAAAATCTCCAAAAAACCCCAAATCTCCCCCCAAAAAAATCCCTAAAAAATCCCCCCAAAAACCCCAAATTTCCCTCCCTGACCCCCCCAATTTTTGGGGACCCCTCCCCCAATTTTGCGGATCCCCAACCCCCCCCAAACCTTCCCAAAATCCCCCAAAATTCCCCCCAAATTTCCTCCTTTACCCCCCCCCGGGTTTTTTGGAACCTCCCAATTTTTGGGGGCCCCTCCCCCAATTTTTGGGGGCCCCTCCCCCCACGTGACCCCCCAAATTTCGCCCCCCCCAGACAAGATCGCGGAGGGCGAGTTCATCGAGGGCGTGATGAAGAACGACGCCATCATGAGGCTGATCCAGTACGAGCCCAAGAAATGAACCAAAAACCCCCAAAATCGCCCCAAAATCCCGGGCGGGGGCGGGGGGAGGGGCGGGAGGGGGGAGGGGCAATAAAGAGAATTCCAACCCCAAACGGAGAGTTTGATTTGGGGCAAAACGGGCGGGAAATGGGGAAATAAATGGGATTTTAGAGGGGGAAGTTGGGGGTTTTAAGGGGAAAATTGGGATTTTTTTAGGGAAAAAAATGGGATTTTTTAGAAGAAAAAATGGGATTATTTTTAGGGGAAAAATGGGAATTTTTTATGGGAAAAAAGAGAATTTTTTTAGGGGGTAAAAATGGATTTTTTAGGAGAAAAAATGGGATTATTTTTAGAGGAAAAATGGGATTTTTTTAGGGGAAAAATGGGATTTTTTTAGGGGAAAAAAGAATTTTTTAGGAGAAAAAATGGGATTTTTTAGGGGGAAAATGGGATTTTTTTAGGGGAAAAATGGGATTTTTTTGGGGGAAAAATGGGATTTTTTTAGGGGAAAAAAGAGAATTTTTTAGGGGAAAAATGGGATTTTTTTTAGGAGAAAAAATGGGATTTTTTTTAGGGGAAAAATCGGATTTTTTTAGGGGGAAATTTCGGATTTTTTAGGGGAAGAAATGGATTTTTTAGGGGAAAATGAGATTTTTAGGGAAAAAAAGGATTTTTTAGGAGAAAAAATGGGATGTTTTATGGGAGAAATCGGATTTTTTAGGGGAAAAAATGGATTTTTTTGGGGAAAAAGTGGGGATTGGGAGGGTTTGGGTCAGTTTTTGGGATTTTTTGGGGCAGTTTTTGGGATTTTTTTGGGTCAGTTTTTGGGGTTTTTTTGGGTCAGTTTTGGGATTTTTTTTGGGTCAGTTTTTGGGATTTTTTGGGTCAGTTTTGGGATTTTTTTGGGTCAGTTTTTGGGGTTTTTTTGGGTCAGTTTTTGAGATTTTTTGGGGTCAGTTTTGGGATTTTTTTGGGTCAGTTTTGGGATTTTTTTTGGGTCAGTTTTGGGATTTTTTGGGTCAGTTTTGGGATTTTTTTGGGTCAGTTTTGGGATTTTTTTTGGGTCAGTTTTTGGGATTTTTTGGGGTCAGTTTTTGGGATTTTTTTGGGTCAGTTTTGGGATTTTTTTTGGTCAGTTTTGGGATTTTTTGGGGTCAGTTTTTGGGAATTTTTGGGTCAGTTTTTGGGGTTTTTTTGGGTCAGTTTTTGGGGTTTTTGGGTCAGTTTTGGGATTTTTGGGGTAAGTTTTGGGATTTTTTGGGTCAGTTTTGGGATTTTTTTGGGTCACTTTTGGGATTTTTTGGGTCAGTTTTTGGGGGTTTTTGGGTCAGTTTTGGGATTTTTTGGGTCAGTTTTGGGGTTTTTTTGGGTCAGTTTTGGGATTTTTAAGTCACTTTTAGGATTTTTTGGGGTCAGTTTTTGGGATTTTTTGGGTCAGTTTTGGGATTTTTTTGGGTCAGTTTTTTTTTGGGATTTTTTTTTTGGGCAGTTTTGGGGGTTTTGGGTCAGTTTTGGGGTTTTTTGGGTCAGTTTTGGGATTTTTGGGTCAGTTTTGGGATTTTTTGGTCAGTTTTGGGGTTTTTTTTGGGATTTTTTGGGTCAGTTTTTGGATTTTTTTGGGTCACTTTTTTTTTGGGTCAGTTTTTGGGATTTTTTGGGTCAGTTTTGGGGTTTTTTTTCAGTTTTTGGGATTTTTTTGGGTCAGTTTTGGGATTTTTTTGGGTCAGTTTTGGGATTTTTTGGGTCAGTTTTTGGGATTTTTTGGGGTCAGTTTTTGGATTTTTTTGGGTCAGTTTTGGGATTTTTTGGGGTTTTTTTTTTTGGGTCAGTTTTGGGATTTTTTTGGGTCAGTTTTGGGATTTTTGGGTCAGTTTTGGGATTTTTTGGGTCAGTTTTGGGATTTTTTTGGGTCAGTTTTGGGATTTTTGGGGTCAGTTTTGGGATTTTTTTGGTCAGTTTTGGGATTTTTTTTTGGGTCAGTTTTTGGAATTTTTGGGTCAGTTTTGGGGTTTTTTGGGTCAGTTTTGGGGTTTTTGGGTCAGTTTTGGGATTTTTTGGGGTAAGTTTTGGGATTTTTTGGGTCAGTTTTTGGGATTTTTTTGGGTCACTTTTGGGATTTTTTTGGGTCAGTTTTTGGGGTTTTTTTGGGTCAGTTTTTGGGATTTTTTTGGGTCAGTTTTTGGGGTTTTTTTGGGTCAGTTTTTGGGATTTTTTTAAGTCACTTTTAGGATTTTTTGGGGTCAGTTTTTGGGATTTTTTTGGGTCAGTTTTGGGATTTTTTTTGGGTCAGTTTTGGGATTTTTGGGATTTTTTGGGGTCAGTTTTGGGATTTTTTGGGGTTTTGTTTTGGGATTTTTTTTTGGGTCAGTTTTGGGATTTTTTGGGGGTTTTGTTTTGGGATTTTTTTGGGTCAGTTTTGGGGTTTTTTTTGGGTCAGTTTTTGGATTTTTGGGGTCAGTTTTGGGATTTTTTTGGGTCAGTTTTTGGGATTTTTTTAGGTCAGTTTTGGGATTTTTTTGGGTCAGTTTTGGGATTTTTTGGGGTCAGTTTTGGGATTTTTTTGGGTCAGTTTTTGGGGTTTTTTTGGGTCAGTTTTTGGGATTTTTGGGGTCAGTTTTGGGATTTTTTTGGGTCAGTTTTGGGATTTTTTTTGGGTCAGTTTTTGGGATTTTTTGGGGTCAGTTTTGGGATTTTTTTGGGTCAGTTTTTGGGATTTTTTTGGGACAGTTTTTGGGATTTTTTTTTTGGATTTTCGTGCAGGTTTTTTGAGCCTTTTTTTTTGGTTTTTTGTGCAGTTTTTTTGGGGCAGTTTTGGGATTTTTTGGGGGCATTTTTTGAGCCATCTTTAGTGGTTTTGGTGCCGTTTCTTTGGGGCAGTTTTGGTGTTTTTGGTGCTTTTTTTTGGGTTTTTTTGAGCCATTTTTGGTGCTGTTTTTTTGGGGTTTTTTGGGGTATTTTTGGGGCAGTTTTGGCGTTTTTGGTGCCCTTTTTTTGGGTTTTTTTTGGGTTTTTTGGGGTCCATCAGACACAGACCCGGGTGGGTTTTTTGGGTATTTTTGACGTTTTTGGTGCTGTTTTTTTGGGGGGTTTTTTGGGTTTTTTTTGGACCACTTCTGGCGTTTTTGGTGTCGTTTTTTTGGGTCTTTTGGGGTATTTTTGGGGCAGTTTTGGCGGCTTTGGTGCCGTTTTTTGGGGTATTTTTGAGCCATTTTTGGCGGTTTTGGTGCTGTTTCTTTCAGGTTTTTTTGGGGTATTTTTGGGGCAGTTTTGGCGTTTTTGGCGCCGTTTTTTTCGGGGTTTTTTGGGGTTCAGCAGACACAGACCCGGGTGGGTTTTTTGGGGCTCAGAGCCCCCAGACTGGGGTTTATTTTGATTTTTGGGCTCAGTTCTTGTAGCCCCGGCTGGCGCGGCGCCCCCGGGCGCGCTCGAACTTGGGGCCCTTGGAGCGAACGTACGGCCTGGGGGGAAAATCAAATTATCAGCAAAAAATAATCCTAAATCAAATAAAAAATCAAATTATTAACACATAATAATCCCAAATCCCATAAAAATTTAAATTATTAGCACAAAATAACCTCAAACCCAACACAAAATTAAATTAGCAGCGCTAAATCATCCCAAATGCTACGAAAAATTTAAATGTCAGTACAAAATCTCATCCCCAAAACATCTCCAGAATTCCCCAAAAAATCCCCAAAATTCCCACTAAAACCCCCAAAAAATGCCCCAAAATTCCCAAAATCCCCAAAATTCCCAATAAAAATCCTCCAAAATTCCCAATTAAAAAACCCCAAAATTCCCAATAAAACCTCCCCAAAATTCCTTTAAAAACCTCCCAAAATTCCCACAAAAAAGCCCCAAAACTCCCAATAAAAAAATCCCAAAAATTCCCATTAAAAATCCCCAAAGTTCCCACTAAAAATCCCCCAAAATTCTCATAAAAATCCCCCAAAATTCCCTCCAAAAAATCCCCAAAATTCAATCTAAAAATCTCCAAAAATTCCCACTAAAAATCCCGAAATTCCCACTAAAAATCCCCAAAAAGTCTCAATAAAAAAAACCCAAAATTCCCCAAAAAATCCCCAATAAAATGCCCAAAAATTCCCACTAAAAATCCCCAAAAATTCCCACTAAAAATCCCCAAAATTCCCACTTAAGATCCCCAAAATTCCTAATAAAAATCCCCCAAAATTCCCACTAAAAATCCCCAAAAATTCCCACTAAAAACCCCCAAAATTCCCACTAAAAACCCCCAAAATTCCCACTAAAAATCCCCAAAAATTCCCACTAAAAACCCCCAAAATTCCCACTAAAAATCCCCAAAATTCCCAATAAAAATCCCCAAAATTCCCAATTAAAAATCCCCAAAATTCCCACTAAAAATCCCCCAAAATTCTCATAAAAAATCCCCAAAATTCCCAATAAAAATCACCCAAATTCCCAATAAAAATCCCCAAAAATTCCCACTAAAAATCCCCAAAAATTCCCACTCAAAATCCCCAAAAATTCTCAATAAAAATCCCCCAAATTCCCACTAAAAATCCCCAAAAATTCCCAATAAAAATCCCCAAAAATTCCCAATAAAAATCCCCAAAAATTCCCACTAAAAATCCCCCAAATTCCCACTAAAATCCCCCCCAATCCCCCCCGTGTCTCACTTGGTGTGGCTGTGGGGGGTCCCCGGCGCTTTCCCGAAGTGCCGATAGACCTCGCGCGCCTTGCGGGGGCCTGGGGGGACACGGGGGGACACGGGGGGACACGGGGGGTCAGGGGGGTTTGGGGGGATTTTGGGGGGGTTCAATGGGATTTTAGGGGGATTTTGGGGGGTTCAGTGGGATGTTGGGGGATTTCAATGGGATTTTGGGGGGGTTCAATGGGATTTTGGGGGATTTTGGGGGGGTTCAATGGGATTTTGGGGGGATTTTGGGGAGGTTCAATGGGATTTTAGGGGGATTTAGGGGGGGTTCAGTGGAATTTTGGGGGAATTTTGGGGGGATTCAATGGGGTTTGGGGGGGTTTGGGACATTTGGGGTTATTTTGGGGGTTTTTTTTGGGGGGTTATTTGGGATTTTTTAAGTTTTTTGGAGATTATTTCCTGTTATTTAGGGTGGATTTCGGTTATTTCGGGTTATTTGGGATTTTTTGGGGGGGTGATTTGGGGCTAATTTGGGTTTTTTTGGGGATTATTTTGGGTTTTTTGGGTTATCTGGGATTTTTTGGGTTTTTTTTTGTTATTTTAGATTTTTCGGGGATTATTTTGGGTTATTTTCGGTTATTTGGGATTTTTGGGGGTTTTTTTGGGTTATTTCGGGGTCAATTTGGGATTATTTTGGGTTATTTTAATGGGAATTTCGCTGGGATTTCAGGGTTTTTTCGGGGATTTGGGTATTTTGGGATATTCTGGGATGTCACCTGAGAGCAGCACGGTGCCCTTGGGGGTGGCCATGGCCACTCTGGGGTTATTATGGGATATTTTGGGGTATTTAATTGCTATTTTGGGTTATTTTAATGGGATTTTCGCTGGGATTTCGGGTTTTTTTCAGGGATTTGGGATATTTTGGGATATTCTGGGATGTCACCTGAGAGCAGCACGGTGCCCTTGCCCTTGGGGGTGGCCATGGCCAGCTGGTCAAAGGTCAGGATGGAGCCCCCGGCCCGGAGGATTCGGGAGCGAGCGCCGCGGGTCACCCGGAGGGCACACACCTGGGGGGGGCAAAAACATCCCATAATAACCCAAAAAACAGCCCAAAAAATATCCCAAAATATCCCCAAATACACCCGGAGGGCACACACCTGGGGGGGGCAAAAACATCCCATAATAACCCAAAAAACATCCCCAAAATATCCCAAAAAATATCCCCAAATACACCCGGAGGGCACACACCTGGGGGGGGCAAAAACATCCCATAATAACCCAAAAAACATCCAAAATTAACCCAAAAAATATCCTCAAATACACCTGGAGGGCACACACCTGGGGGGGGCAAAAACATCCCATAATAACCCAAAAAACATCCCCAAAATATCCCAAAAAATATCCTCAAATACACCCGGAGGGCACACACCTGAAATGGACTAAAAACATCCCATAATAACCCAAAAAATATCCCCAAAATATCCCAAAAAATATCCCCAAATACACCCGGAGGGCACACACCTGGGGGGGGGCAAAAACATCCCATAATAACCCAAAAAATATCCCCAAAATATCCCCAAATACACCCGGAGGGCACACACCTGGAGGGGGCAAAACATCCCATAATAACCCAAAAAATATCCAAAATTAACCCAAAAAATATCCCCAAATACACCTGGAGGGCACACACCTGGGGGCAAACATCCCATAATAACCCAAAAAACATCCCCAAAATATCCTCAAACACACCTGGAGGGCACACACCTGGGGGGGGACCCAAAATTGTCCAAAAACAACCCAAAAGCATCCCGAAAAATACCCCAAAATCATCCCAAAAATATCCCAGAAACACCCAAAAAATATCCTAAAAATATCCCAAAAATACCCCAAAATTATCCCAAAAATACCCCAAAATTATTCCAAAAATACCCCAAGATTATCCCAAAAATACCCCAAAAATATCCCAAAAATATAAAAAAAAAAACCAAAAACATCCCAAAAAACATTAAAAAAAAATCCTAAAAAATATCCTAAAAACACCCCAAAAATATCCCAAAAATATCTCAAAAACATCCTCAAGGCACAGACCTGGAAGAGACCCAAAATTATCTGAAATTACCTAAAAAAATATCCCCAAAAATATCCCAAATATATCCCAAAAAGATCCAGAAAATACGCCCAAAAATATCCCCAATACACCCAAAAATCATCCAAAAATTATCCCAAAAACACCCCAAAAAATATTCCAAAAATATCCCAAAACACCCCAAAAAATCCCCCAAAAATACCCAAAAAATATCCTAAAAACATCCCAAAATATCCCAAAAAACATCCCAAAAAATATCCTAAAAACTATCCAAAAAACATCCCAAAAATTCTCCAAAAAATCCCAAAAATGCCCCCTAAAAAATCCCAAAAATATCTCAAAAACACTCTCAAGGCACAGACCTGGAAGAGACCCAAAAATATCTCAAATTACCTAAAAAAATATCCCCAAAAATATCCCAAATACACCCAAAAATCATCCAAAAATTATCCCAAAAACACCCCAAAAAATATTCCAAAAATATCATGAAATATCCCAAAAAATATCCCAAAATTATCCCAAAAAATATCCCAAAAATATCCCAAAACACCCAAAAAAATCCCAAAAAAATCCCCAAACAATATCCTAAAAACATCCCAAAATATCCCAAAAAACATCCCAAAAAATATCCTAAAAAATATCCAAAAAACACCCCAAAATATCCTAAAAAATATCCAAAAAACACCCCAAAAAATCCCAAAAATATTTTAAAAACACCGTCAAGGCACAGACCTGGAAGGGACCCAAAATTATCCTAAATTCACCCAAAAATTATCCCCAAAAATATCCCAAATACACCCAAAAAAATATTCCAAAAATATCATGAAATATCCCAAAAAATATCCCCAAAATACCCCCAAAAAATATCCAAAAAACACCCCAAAAATACCCCCTAAAAATCCCAAAAATATCTCAAAAACACTCTCAAGGCACAGACCTGGAAAAGACCCAAAATTATCTGAAATTAACCAAAAAAAAATCCCCAAAAATATCCCAAATATATCTCAAAAAGATCCAGAAAATACCCCCAAAAATATCCCCAATACACCCGAAAATCATCCAAAAATTATCCCAAAAACACCCCAAAAAATATTCCAAAATTATCATGAAATATCCCAAAAAATATCCCAAAATTATCCCAAAAAATATCCCCAAAATATCCCAAAACACCCAAAAAAATCCCCAAAAAATACCCAAACAATATCCTAAAAACATCCCAAAATATCCCAAAAAACATCCCAAAAAATATTCTAAAAAATATCCAAAAAACACCCCAAAAATTCCCCAAAAAATCCCAAAAATGCCCCCTAAAAAACCCCAAAAATATCTCAAAAACACCCTCAAGGCACAGACCTGGAAGAGACCCAAAATTATCTGAAATTAACCAAAAAAATATCCCCAAAAATATCCCAAAAACATCTCAAAAAGATCCAGATAATACCCCCAAAAATATCCCAAATACACCCAAAAAATATTCCAAAAATTATCCCAAAAACACCCCAAAAAATATCCCAAAATTATCCCAAAAATACCCCAAAAAATATCCCCAAAATATCCCAAAACTACCCCAAAAAATCCCAAAAAAATACCCAAACAATATCCTAAAGACATCCCAAAATATAAAAAAAAATCCCAAACAATATCCTAAAAAATATCCAAAAAACACCCCAAAAAATCCTAAAAAAATACCCAAAAAATATCCAAAAACCACCCAAAAAAATCCCAAAAAAAGCCCCAAAAAATATTCTAAAAACATCCCAAAAAATATCCTAAAAAATATCCAAAAAACACCCCAAAAAATCCCAAAAATGCCCCCTAAAAAATCCCAAAAATATCTCAAAAACACCCTCAAGGCACAGACCTGGAAAGGACCCAAAATTATCCTAAATTCACCCAAAAAATATCCCAAAACTATCCCAAATATATCTCAGACAAATCCAAAAAATACCCCCAAAAATATCCATAAAACACCCAAAAAATACCCCAAAAAATACCCCAAAAAATATCCCAAAATCACCCAGAAAATAACCCAGAAATATCCCAAAATTACCCCAAAAAATATCCCCAAAAAATCCCCAAAAACATCCCAAAAACACCCAAAAATATCCCAAAACCACCCTGAGGGCACAGACCTGGAAAAGATCCCAAACCAAAATTCCCACTAAAAACCCCAAATTTCCCACTAAAACTTCCCAAAATTCCCACTAAAAACCCCCAAAATTCCCACTAAAAAAACCCCAAATTCTCCCAAAATTCCTTTTAAAACCTCCCAAAATTCCCATTAAAAACCCCACAATTCCTACAAAAAAAATCCCCCAAAATTCCCACTAAAAACCCCCAAAATTCCCATAAAAATCCCCCAAAATTCCCAGTTAAAAACCTCCCAAAATTCCCACTAAAAATCCCCAAAATTCCCCCAAAAATCCTTCAAAATTCCCATAAAAAACCCCAAAATTCCTACAAAAAAAATCCCCCAAAATTCCCTTAAAAACCTCCCAAAATTCCCTTAAAAACCTCTCAAAATTCCCACTAAAAACACCCAAAATTCCCACAAAAAAACCCCCCAAATTCTCCCAAAATTCCTTTTAAAACCTCCCAAAATTCCCATTAAAAAACCCCACAATTCCTACAAAAAAATCCCCAAAATTCCCACTAAAAACCCCCAAAATTCCCCTAAAAATCCCCCAAAATTCCCAGTTAAAAACCTCCCAAAATTCCAACTAAAAATCCCCAAAATTCCCCCAAAATTCCCATAAAAAACCCCAAAATTCCCCCAAAAAATCCCCCAAAATTCCCTTAAAAACCTCCCAAAATTCCCCCAAAAAATCCCCACAATTCCCACTAAAACTTCCCAAAACTCCCGCTAAACAACCCCAAAATTCCCCTAAAAACCTCCCAAAATTCCCATAAAAAACCCCCCAAAATTCCCCAAAAAAATCCCTAAAATCCCCGAATTTCCCCAAAATCCCCGAATTTCCCCAAAACCCCCGAATTTAACCAAAATCCCCGAAATTTGCCCCAAACCTTGAGCTTGGGCACGTCCTGGATGCGAACGTCGTCGGTGACGGTGCCGACCACCACGGCGGTTCTGTCAGCCCTGCCCGGCTTCTTCATCATCCTGATCTGCCAAAAACCCCAAAACATCCCATAATAGCCCACAGTATCCATGGCAACCCAAAACAAACCACCCAAAAAAAACCCCACCCAAAAAACTGGAGTTTTGGGGTTTTTATGGGAATTTTGGGGTGCCCGTTCTGTCAGCCCTGCCCGGCTTCTTCATCATCCTGATCTGCCAAAACACCCCAAAAACATCCCATAATAGCCCAGAGTATCCATGGCAACCCAAAACAAACCACCCAAAAAAAAACCCAATGAAAAAAACGGGATTTTGGGGTTTTTATGGGAATTTTGGGGTGCCTGTTCTGTCAGCCCTGCCCGGCTTCTTCATCATCCTGATCTGCCACAAACATCCCATAATATCCCCAAAACATCCCATAATAGCCCAGAGTATCCATGGCAACCCAAAACAAACCATCCCAAAAAAAAGCCCCAACGAAAAAACCGGAATTTTGGGGTTTTTATGGGAATTTGGGGATTTTTAATGGGAATTTTGGAGATTTTTACTGGGTATTTTTACGGGAATTTTGGGGGTTTTTTAGTGGGAATTTTGGGGGTTTTTTAGTGGGAATTTTGGGAATTTTTAGTGGGAATTTTGGGAATTTTTAATGGGAATTTTGGGGGATTTTTTAGTGGAAATTTTGGGAATTTTTAGTGGGAATGTTGGGGATTTTTAGTGGGAATTTTGGGGATTTTTAGTGGGAATTTTGGAGATTTTTAGTGGGAATTTTGAGGATTTTTAGTGGGAATTTTGGGGATTTTTAGTGGGAATTTTGGGGATTTTTAGTGGGAATTTTGGGGATTTTTAGTGGGAATTTTGGGGGATTTTTAGTGGGAATTTTGGGGATTTTTAGTGGGAATTTTGGGGATTTTTAGTGGGAATTTTGGGGATTTTTAGTGGGAATTTTGGGGATTTTAGTGGGAATTTTGGGGATTTTTAGTGGAATTTTGGGGGTTTTTAGTGGGAATTTTGGGGATTTTTAGTGGGAATTTTGGGGGTTTTTAGTGGGAATTTTGGGGATTTTTAATGGGAATTTTGGGGATTTTTAGTGGGAATTTTGTGGGATTTTTAGTGGGAATTTTGGGGGTTTTTAGTGGGAATTTTGGGGATTTTTAATGGGAATTTTGGGGATTTTTGGGGGATTTTTAGTGGGAATTTCGGGGGATTTTTATTTGGAATTTTGGAGATTTTTAGTGGGAATTTTGGGGATTTTTTTATGGGAATTTTGGGGAATTTTTAGTGGGAATTTTGGGGATTTTTAGCGGGAATTTTGGGGATTTTTATGGGAATTTTGGGGATTTTTAATGGGAATTTTGGGGATTTTTAGTGGGAATTTTGGGGATTTTTAGTGGGAATTTTGGGGATTTTTAGTGGGAATTTTGGGGGATTTTTAGTGGGAATTTTGTGGGATTTTTAGTGGGAATTTTGGGGATTTTTAGTGGGAATTTTGGGGTTTTTAGTGGGAATTTTGGGGATTTTTAATGGGAATTTTGGGGATTTTTGGGGGATTTTTAGTGGGAATTTCGGGGGATTTTTATTGGGAATTTTGGAGATTTTTAGTGGGAATTTTGGGGATTTTTTTATGGGAATTTTGGGGAATTTTTAGTGGGAATTTTGGGGATTTTTAGTGGGAATTTTGGGGATTTTTAATGAGAATTTTGGGGATTTTTAGTGGGAATTTTGGGGATTTTTAATGGGAATTTTGGGGGATTTTTAGTGGGAATTTTGGGAGGTTTTTATGGGAATTTTGGGGATTTTTTAATGGGAATTTGAGGGATTTTTAGTGGGAATTTTGGGGATTTTTAATGAGAATTTTGGGGAAGTTTTGGGGATGATTTTTGAGGTGGTTTCGGGGTATTTTTGGGGCTGGTTTTGGGATATTTTTGGGGTTATTTTGGGATATTTTGGGGTTATTTTGGGATATTTTTCGGGGTTATTTCGGGGTGTTTTGGGGCGTTTTTTTGAGCGATTTCAGGTTATTTTTGGGGTGATTTCAGAGTGTTTTTATGGTGATTTTTGGGGTGTTTTGGGGATTTTTTTTTTGGGTGATTTCAGGGTGTTTTTGGAGTGGTTTTAGGGCTGTTTTGGGGATGATTTTGGGGCTGATTTCAGGGTGATTTTGGGGGTATTTTCGGGGCGATTTTTTGGGTGATTTTGGGGTTATTTTTGGGGTGATTTCAGGTTGATTTCAGGGATATTTTTCTGGTTATTTGGGGGTGATTTTTGGGGTGTTTTGGGGATATTTTCGGGGTCATTTCAGGGTGATTTTGGGGTAATTTTGGGGATATTTTTAGGGTGATTTTAGGGATATTTTGGGGTGATTTTGGGGCTCTCACCAGGCGGGACAGCGCCAGCGGGGGCCGGTTGGAGCGGCTCATGAAGAGCCGTTTGAGAACCACGCGGTTGAACGGGGCGTTGGTGCGGCGGGCCAGGAACCGGTACAGCTGGAACGGGGAAAAACGGGAAAAACACGGGTCAAAGAGGGAAAAAACGGGGGAAACGGGGCGGGAATGGGAGAAATTGGGGTGAGAATGGGAGAAAATGGGGTGAGAATGGGAAAAATTGGGGTGAGAATGGGAGAAAATGGGGTGAAAATGGGAATAAATGGGGTGAAAATGGGAATAAATGGGGTGAGAATGGGAATAAATGGGGTGAGAATGGGAGAAAATGGGGTGAAATTTGGAAAAAATGGGGTGAAAAACCGGGGAAAACCGGGAAAAAGCAATGGGAACGGCTGGAAAACCGGGGAAAACCCGGGAAAATCGGGAAAAACCCGGGAAATGAATGAGAACGGCTGGAAAATCAGGGAAAAAAAAACAGAAAAAAAAAAACCGGGAAAATGGGATGGGAACCGGGATAAAATCCGGGATCGGAACCGAGATTAGAAGCGCGATCGGAACCGGGGGGAACCGGGATAATAACCGAGATGGGAACCGGGATAAAAACCGGAGAGAATCGGGATAGCAACAAAGGGGAACCGGGAAGAACCGGGATAAAAACCGGGATGAGAACCGGGATCGGAACCTGGAGAAACCGGGATGAGAAACGGGATAAGAACCGGGGCAAGAAGCGCGATGGAAACCGGGGAGAACCGCGATGGGAACCGGAATCAGAACCGGGTTAAGAACCGGGGCGATCCCGAGCAAATCGGGCCCGGGCCGATCCCGGTGCGGCCTCACCTTGACCAGCAGCCTCAGGTAAATGTCCTGGCTCTTGGGCTCCTTCCGCCGCACCTTGCGGTCCTTGTCGTGGCGGATGTCGATGCCCTGAGGCGACACCGGGCCCGGTCAGCGCGGGAGCCGCATCGGCCGCCCCGGCACCGCCACCGCGCCCCCGCGCGCCCCCGCGCCCTCCCGCGCCTCCCCGCGCTGCCCCGCGCCGGCCCCGGGCGGCCCCGGCCGCGGATGGCGGCGGATTCGGGAGCGCGGCCTGCACCCACCATGGTGGCGGTGAGGGACAGAGGCGGAAGTGCGGCCGCGCGGGGGGTTATGAGAGAGCAGTGGCTTCCGGTGTGCTCCGGAAGTGGGTGCGTAAGGGAGAGAGGTTTCCGGTGTGCTCCGGAAGTGGGTGCGTAAGGGAGAGAGGTTTCCGGTATGCGCCGGAAGTAAGCGGGTATGGGAGAGAAGAGTGTTTCCGGTGTGTGCCGGAAGTGCGCGCGGGGCCGCTCTGCCCCCCGCACTTTATTGCGCTGGAGGACCGAGCCCTTATGAGTCCGCCGGGTCCTTAATGAGCGCTGTTAATTAGCGGGAGGGCAAGGCCCGGTTAATTAGCGCGGCTCATCGAGCTCATTATCCCCAATGTCCCCATTCCCCGCAGCGTCCCCGAGTTTTGAGGTGAGGGTCTCGGCCCTCACCTCCCCCCTTCCCAGCGCTCCCAGTTCAGGTTGAGACTTTTCGTGTTTTTTAAAATTTTCTTTAATTCTGTACAAAAACCCCGCCCCCACCCCCAAAATCCCTCGTGCTGGCGGGGGGGAGGGGCAATAAAGTGGTCAAAGTGCTGGAGGAGGAGGGGGGGAGGGGGCAGGGAGATTTTGGGGAGGGGGTGCCGAGGGTGCCCCTCCCCCACCCCAGTAACGCTACTGGCCTGAACTGGGAATGGTCACTGGGGGAGGGGGAGGGGAGGGGGGAGGGGCAGAGACCCCCATCCCCCAAAATTTGTGCTTTGATCCAGCCCGGGGGGAGGGGCTGGGAATAAATACGGAAATGGGGGGAGGGGGATGCAGGAATTTGGGAATGTGGGGATCCATCCTGGGGTGGGGGATGGGGGGAGGGAGCGGCTGGATCCCAGGGATGGATCCCAGTTTGGATTTCCTTTTTGGATCCCGGTCCTGGATCTCGTCACTGGATCCCAGTTCTGGATCCCAGTCTCAGTTTCCTTTTGGATCCCAGTGCTGGATCCCAGTGCTGGATCCCAGTTCTGGATTTGCTCTCTGGATCCCAGTCTGGATCCCTCTGGGGCAGTTCTGGATCCCCTGGGGCAGTTCTGGATCCCCTGGGGCAGTTCTGGATTCCCTGGGGCAGTTCTGGATCCCTCTGGGTGCACTGGGATTCTCTGGAACTGCCCTGGATCCATCCCAGATCCATCCAGGGTGATCCCTTATTGATCCAGGACAATCCCAGATTCCCAAAATCCCAAATTTCACTCAGATCTCCCTGTGCCGTGCCTGGTACCGCCGTGAATCATCCCAAATCCATCCCGGAATGGATGCAGGACAATCCCAGATTCCCAAAATCCCATCAGATGTCTCAGATGTCCCCATGCCGTGCCTGGTATCTCTGCAGCAGGGCTCTGAACCGCTGGAACTGCCCTGAATCAATCCCAAATCCATCCCAGAATGGATCCAGGACAATCCCAGATTCCCAAAATCCCAAATTTCACGCAGATCTCCCTGTGCCGTGCCTGGAATCTCTGCAGCAGTGCCTGGAACTGCCCTGGATCCATCCCATAATGATCCCAGAATGGATCCAGGACAATCCCAGATTCCCAAAATCTCTCAGATCTCTCCGTGCCATGCCTGGTTTCGCTGCAGCAGCGCCGGAACCGCCCTGGATCCATCCCAGAATGGATCCAAGACAATCCCAAAATCCCATCAGATCTCCCCATGGCGCGCCTGGTATCTCTGCAGCAGCGCCCGGAACTGCCCTGGATCCATCCCATAATGATCCCGGAATGGATCCAGGACAATCCCAGATTCCCAAAATCCCATCAGATGTCTCAGATGTCCCCGTGCCGTGCCTGGTACCGCTGCAGGAGGGTTTTAAAGCGCTGCAGGTCCCGGTGTGCAGCCGCCACCTCGAGGCGCAGCGCCGCGTTCTCCCGCTCCAGGAACGCCCTGGATCCATCCCATAATGATCCCAGAATGGATCCAGGACAATCCCAGATTCCCAAAATCTCTCAGATGTCCCCGTGCCGTGCCTGGTACCGCTGCAGGAGGGCCCTGAAGCGCTGCAGCTCCCGGCGGGCAGCAGCCACCTCGAGGCGCAGCGCCGCGTTCTCCCGCTCCAGGAACGCCCTGGATCCATCCCATAATGATCCAGGACAGTCCCAGGTGTCTCAGATGTCCCCGTGCCGTGCCTGGTACCGCTGCAGGAGGGTTTTGAAGCGCTGCAGCTCCCGGCGGGCCGCCGCCACCTCGAGGCGCAGCGCCGCGTTCTCCCGCTCCAGGAACGCCGCCCGCACCGAGATCTGGTTCTCCTTGAGGCGCCGCGCGTCCCGCGAGCGCTTGGCGGCCGCGTTGTTCCGAGAGCGCCGGCTCCAGTACTTCTCGTCCTGGGGGGATAAACGGGGTTAAATGGGGGATAAAGGGGGTTAAATGGGGGATAAAGGGGGATAAACGGGGTTAACAGGGGTTAAATGGGGTTAAATGGGGGATAAATGGCGTTAAATGGGGGATAAAGGGGTTAAATGGGGGATAAACGGGGTTAAATGGGGGTTAAACGGGGGTTAAATGGCGTTAAATGGGGGATAAAGGGGGTTAAATGGGGGTTAAATGGGGATAAATGGGGGATAAACAGGAGTTAAAGGGGGGATAAAGGGGGGATAAACGGGCTTAAATGGGGTTAAATGGGGGTTAAATGGGGGATAAACGGGGGTTAAATGGGGTTAAAGGGGGTTAAATGGGGTTAAACGGGGGATAAATGGGGTTAAACGGGGTGGGGAAGGGGCGGTGGGGATGGACACTGGGAATGACCCCAGAGATGGGAAATGGACACTGGAAATGGACACTGGGATGGAGAATGGACACTGGGAATGGGGGATGGACATTGGGAACGGACACTGGGATAAGAAATGGACAGTGGGATCCAACCAAAAATAGGAGATGGGCAATGGGAATTATGCCAGGGATAAGGGATGGGTGCTGGGATATGAAATGGACACTGGGAATGGGGGATGGGCACTGGGAATGACCTCAGGGATGGGGGATGGACAGTGGGGTGGGGGATGGGCACTGGGAATGGACACTGGGATAAGGGATGGACACTGGGGAAGGGATGGACATTGGGGAGACCCTCAGGGATAAAGGATCTACCCCAGGGATGGGGGACGGACACTGGGAATGGACACTGGGATAAGGGATGGACACTGGGAATGCCCCCAGGGCTGGACACCATTTTTTGGGGTTTTTTTGGGCTGGACACCGTTTTTAGGGTCATTTCGGGGCTGCTTTTCCTGTTTTTGGGGTTTTTTTTGGGCTGTTTTTCCAATTTTTGGGGTCATTTCGGGGCTGCTTTCCCGTTTTTGGGTCATTTCGGGTCCCCCGGTACCTTCTGCTCCTCGGGCACGTGCACCTTGCGGGCCTTGCGGGCCATGGGCTGCGGCCGCAGCTCCTCCTGCGAGAACCGGGCCGCCGCGGGTCCAGCGGGGCCGCCCCGGGCCCAGGCCCCGCCCCCGCCGCCGCCTCGGGCTCGGGCAGCGGCCCCGGCGCTGCGGGGGTTAAACAGACCCGCTGCTATCGCGATAGGCGCCGCTTTCCCCGCGATATCTCGCGAAACCTCGCGATATCCCGCGATAGGAGGGGCGGGGCCGCGCCCCCGCGGGGGTTGGGGAGGCTCTGTCGCGATAGAGGGGCGATATCGCGGTTTGTCGCGACTATCGCGATATATCGTGGTTGATGGGAGGGAGAATCGCGCCTTTCCCCCCTCCCCCATTCCCGCTGCCCCTCCCCCATTTATCCCCCTCCCCCAATTCCCGATTTCCCCCCAAATTATCTCTCCCCTTCCCCCCAAAATTCCCGATCTGCCCCTCCCCCATTCCCGCTCCCCGCCCCTCCCCCCCCCGCTCACCGGGCGCCCTCTCGGGGGTCTCTGGCGGCGGGGGGGGGCTGGGGGGGGGCAGCCCGTGCTCCCTCAGGAATTCATCCAGGTCCACGTACTCCAGCTCCGCCCCTCCCCCCCCGCCCCCCAGCGCGGGGGGAGGGGGCGGCCCCGGCCGCTCCCAGGGTGGGGGAGGGGCGGCGAAGCCCCCGCGGCTCCCGCCGGGCTCGTCCATGGCTGGGGGAGGGGAAGGGGGGGGAGGGACCCCCGGGAGGGTTTTTGGAGGGGGGTGGGATCGTCCCGAAGAAACGCGCCAAAAATGCCCCGAAACCCCCCAAAAATGACCCAAAATCCCTCAAAAAATGACCCGAATCCCACCCGAAATCACCCCAAAAAATGACCCGAATTCCACTTGAAATCACCCAAAATAACCCCAAAAATGACCCAAATTCTACCCGAAATTACGCCCCAAAAATGACCGATGTTCCACCTGAAATGACCCCAAAAATGCCCCAAATTCCACCTGAAATCACCCCCAAATTACCCCAAAAAATGCCCAAAATTCCACCCTAAATCACCCAAAAATTACCAAAAAAATGTCCCAAATTCCACCTGAAATCACCCCCAAAATTACCCCAAAAAATGCCCCAAATTCCACCCGAAATCACCCAAAAATTACCCAAAAAATGTCCCAAATTCCACCCGAAAAATGACCCAAATTGTACCCGAAATCACCCAAAATAACCCCCAAAAATGCCCCAAATTCCACCCAAAATCACCCAAAAAACTGGCAAAAACTCTACCCGAAATCACCCCCAAAAAATGACCCAAATTCCACCCGAAATCACACCCAAAATTACCCCAAAGAATGACCCAAATTCCATCGAAATCACCCAAAAATTACCCAAAAAATGCCCCAAATTCCACCCAAAATCATCGCACAAAATGACCCCCAAAAATGACCCAAATTCTACCCGAAATCACTTAAAAATGACCCAAATTCCACCTGAAATCACCCCAAAAACTGGCCAAAATTCCACCCGAAATCACCCCCAAAATTACCCCAAAAAATGAATCAAATTCTACCCGAAGTCACCCAAAATAATCCGAAAAAATGACCCAAATTCCACCCAAAATCACCCAAAAATTACCCAAAAAATCCCCAAAATTCCGCCCGAAACCCCCCCCGAATCCACCCCAAAAATGACCCAAATTCCACCGAAATCACCCCAAATAAACGCACCCAAAAATGGCCACAAACCCCCCAAATTCCACCCAAAATCACCCCAAAATTCCCCAAATCTTCCCCTCAAAATTCCACAATTTCTCCCAAAAATTCCCCAAATCCCCGAAAAATTCCCAAAATTCCCCCCAAAATTTTCCAAATCCTAAAAATTTCCCTAAAATTTCCCAATTCCCCCCCCAAATTCCCCCCAAAATTTCCCAAAATCCCCCCCCAAAAATCCGCTCCCGGCCCCGTCACGTGACCTCCCCACGTGACCTCCCCACACGCGCGGGGAGACACGTGACCCGTGCATTGGGGGGGAGACACGCGCGCACGTGCGGCGGTCACGTGGGGGGATCCCCCGCCCCCACGTGCGGCTTCACCTCGGGTGACCCCCGGGGTGGGGGGGGACACCGGGAACCCGCGCGGAACCGAACCGGACCGGTCCCATCCCGCCCATTCCCGGTCCCGGTGTCCCGGTCCCGGTGTCCCCCCAGTCCCGGTCCCCATTCCGGTGCCGGTATTTCCCCCCGGTATCCCGGTCCCGCTGCTGCGATCCGGTCCCGGTCCTGGTCCGGGTGTCCCCTCCCTCACCCCTCGGTCCCGGTCCCGGTCCGGTCCCCCGCTGTCCCGGTCCCGGTCCCGGTCCGGGTGTCCCCTCCCTCACCCTCGGTCCCGGTCCCGGTCCGGTCCCCCGCTGTCCCGGTCCCGGTGCCGGTCCGGGTGTCCCCTCCCTCACCCTCGGTCCCGGTCGCCCCCGCGGTGCCGGTGCCGGTCCCGGTCCGGTCCCCCCCGCTGTCCCGGTGCCGGTGCCGGTGTCCCCTCCCTCACCCTCGGTCCCGGTCCCGGTGTCCCCCCGCGGTGCCGGTGCCGGTCCCGGTCCCCCACCTGCTCCCGGTGGGTCCCGGTGCCCTCGGCCCGCGCCCGCCGCCCCAGTGACGTCACAGACCCCCGAGACTACCCCAAATCCTTTTCTCCCCCTCCCGTGGGTGCCCCGAGGGCGTGGCCAGGTTCGGTCTCCGCGTCTCTGATTGGTCACGAGTGTCGATCCTCCCCTCTCCCCATTTCCACCCGCGCCCCTTTTCCGGAGCGGCCCGAGCCCCCGGCCGCCATCTTTGTTAAGGGCAACCGCCGCCATCTTCTCTCGCGCCGCCATCTTGGCGGGGAGGCGGCGTTGGCGCCATCTTTGGTGTTGGCAAAACCCTCCCCCTTCTTCCCCCGCCTCTCCCGGGGCCGTTCGGGGCTCCCGGGACCAGCCCCGTTTAGCGGGGGTCCCGCTGTCCCGGGCAGCACCTCCGGACTCGCCGTGAAGGGAAAAGGAGGCGGAAAAGGGAAACCGCGCCTTCCTCACGTGACCCTGGCGCCACTTCCGCTTCCGGCGGGGGGCGGTGCGTCCGGCCCGGCCCGGCCCGGCCGAGCGGGGCTTGGGACGGCCCCGGGACCCCCCCCAGGTGAGTGACCGGCCCCTCATCCCCGCGTTCGGGGCCTCGCCCAGGGCTGAGGGACCCCCGAATTCACGGCCCCGCCCTCCCCTCCCCCTCAGGGCTGAGGGACCCCCGGCCCCCAGGTGCCGCCCCCGGCCATGGAGGCGAACGTGAGCGACGAGAGCGGCCACTTCCAGGCGTACCCCTTCGATTTCCTGGATTTCCTGACGCACCAGCGCTCGGAGCCGCCGGAGCCCTTCGAGCCGCCCGCCAAGGCGCTGCCGCTGCCCCCTCCCCACTTCGAGTACCCCCCGCCCGCCAGCGCCCCCCCCTTCGACCGAGCCCCCCTCCCCAAACACAAACCCGAACCCCCTCCCCCCTCCTCCTCCTCCTCCTCCTCCTCCCAACCTCACCCCAAAAAACCCGAGGGGTCCCTCGGGGGTTCCCCCTACCCGCCCCCCCCGCCGCTGCCGCCCCCTCCCCAGCCTCTGTTCGAGACCTCGGGCGCTTTCCCCGCTCCCCAGTGGGGCATCGTGGACCTTTCTGGCCACCAGCACCTTTTCGGGGGCCTCAAACGCGGCTCGGCCTCGGCCCCCACCCCCGGCGCCACCCCCGGCGCCACCGCCGGGCCCGGCCCGGAACCTAAAGACGAGCGGAACTACTTCAAGCGGCTCAAGTACCTGGTGGAGCGGCGTTTCCCGTGCGCCGCCTGCCCCAAGGCCTTCCGGCAGGCCTCGCACCTGGTGCAGCACATGCAGGTGCACGGCGGGGGCGGGGCCGGGGGCGGGGCCGAGGCGCGGCCCTACGAGTGCCGCACCTGCGGCCGCACCTACAGCCACGGCTCCAGCCTGGTGCGGCACCGCCGCTGCCACCGCGACGGCGACGGGCCGAGGGGCGGCGGGCCGGCCCGGGGCGGCCAGCGGGGTGGGCGTGGCGACCAACGGGGTGGGCGTGGCCACCAACGGGGTCAATGCAGTGACTGGTGTGAGCGTGGCACCCAGCGGGGCGGGCTTGGTGGCCAACATCAACGCATTGAGTGCGGCTCCTGGTGAGGTGGCCAATGTGGTGAACGTGGTGGCCAATGGGGCTAACGGGTGAACATCAGTGCCACCAACGTGGCGCCCAGTGTGGCCGGCCGGGCCTCGCGTGGAGGACACGGAGTGACCGGAGTGACCACCGCGTCCCCCAGTGGTGTCAACGCCCTGGTGGCCCCCAGCGTGAACCTGGTGGCCAACGGGCCAACACGGTGGCCACCATCAGTGCCACCAACGCGCCCGGCCGTGCCTCGCGCGGAGCGGTCAGCGCCGGACACGGAGCGACGGGAGTGACCACCAACGGCGTCAACGCCCTGGTGGCCCCCGGGGTGAACCTGGTGGCCCCCGGCGTGACGGTGGCCGTGCCCAACGGGGTGATCCCGGTGCCCAGCGGGGTGATCCTGGCTCCGGTGGGGTCCCGCTGGCTCCGGCCCCCTCGGGCCCGGCCGCCCGGCCGCGGCTGCCAGCGAGGGTCCCTTCAGCTGCCCGCTGTGCTGGAAGGTGTTCAAGAAGCCGAGCCACCTGGCGCAGCACCACATCATCCACACGGGCGAGCCGTTCGCCTGCGCTGCGCCGCCTGCGGCCGCCTTCAACCGGCGCGAGAGCCTGACGCGCCACGCGCGCGCACGCGGCCCCGCGCGCGGCTCCCTGCCCCGTCTGCGGCAAGGAGTTCCGGCAGCCCGCCTACCTGCTGCGGCACCAGCTGAGCCACGGCCGCGCCGCGCCCCGCGCACCGCTGCGAGCTCTGCGGCAAGGCCTGCCGCGGCGGCGCAGAGCCTGCTGCGGCACCGCCGCGCGCACGGGAACGGCAACGGGAACGGCGGGAACGGCGGGAACAACGGGAACAACGGGAACAACGGGAACAACGGGAACGGCGCCAACACGGAGCGCGGCCAGCGCAGCGCGGCCGGTGAGCGACACGCGGGGCTGGGCGGGCGAAAGGAAACTAATTTAATTGTTATTTAAAGTCATTATTTTCTTTGCAGCAATTTGTTTGCTATTTTAAACAGGGCTTTTTTTTAAAGTCTATTTATTTATTGATTGATTTTTTATTTATTATTTATTTATAATTTATTGATTTTTTATTTATTATTTTTTAATTTTTATTTTGTATTATTCATTATCTATTATATTTTATTTATTTATTTATTATTTATTTATTATTTATTAATTTTAATTATTATTTTGTATTATTCATGATTTATTATTTATTATTTATTAATTATTTATTATTTATTTGTTTTTAAATTATTACTTATTTTGTATTATTATTTATTTATTACTAATATTTAGTTTTATTTATTATTCTTTATTATTATTTATTTATTACTCATTTTGTTTCATAGTGGCTTATTTACTTATATTTGTTCAAAGGGATTAATTTTTTTTACAGCAACTTACTAATTATTTTAAACGTGGTTCTTTTTTTACAGTAGTCTATTACTTATTTGTATTTTTTACATATTTTCGCCCTTATTATTTATTATCTTCTTCGTTTTACAGTGGTTTACTTTATGTTTAAAGTGATTTTTTTTTCCAGCAATATATAATAACAATAACATATAACATAATATAATCTAAATATATTTAAATTACATATATAATATATGAGTATAGTTATAATTATAATATACTGTAATCATAGTATAATTGTATAGAGGATATTTTTAATATATATAATGTTTATATAATGTTTATACATATTAATTATATAATTATAGTAATATAATTACAGTAATATGACTATAATACAGTATAACATAATATAGTATAAGGCAATATAATATAATATAATAAAATATTATACATTAGGTTATATTATATTATATTATATTATATTACTATATTATGCATTATATTATATTATGTTAAGTAATATAATATAATATAACATCATATAATATAACATAATATAATATAATAAAATATAATATAATATAATATAATATAGTATGATATAATATAGCATAATATAATATATAATATATAGCATTATAAATCTTAACATAATGCAATATGATGCATAAAATATAAATATCTGCTTAGTATAATTCCAGGCATAATTTTAAACTGTAATTACAATAAATTACAACATAAATTACAATATAAAATTATAAATATAAACAATTAATTTCTGCTTAAATTCTAAAGAAACCCACATTTATACCCACTGACCAACCTCTCTTTCTTTCTTTTCTCTCCGCCCAGGCCCCGCCCCCCCGGGCCCCGCCCCCTCCCCCCCCGCCGCGCGCACCTTCGGCTGCGGCACCTGCGGGCGCAGCTTCGGCCGGCGGGAGACGCTGCGGCGGCACGAGCGCATCCACACCGGGAGAAGCCGCACCAGTGCGGGGTGTGCGGGAAGCGCTTCCGCGAGTCCTTCCACCTGCGCAAGCACCGCGTGGTGCACACGCGCGAGCGGCCCTACCGCTGCGAGCTCTGCGGCAAGGCCTTCGGCTACCCGCAGAGCCTGACGCGCCACCGCCAGGTGCACCGCGCCCAGCCGGCACCGGCACCGGCACCGCGCCGCCGGGAGCCGGGTTCGGGTGCGGCTCGTGCGGGCAGCGCTTCCCGAGCTGCTGCGCGGCGCCCGAGCGGCAGCAGGGCTGCGCCACCTGCGGGCAGGTGGTCGGGTTCTTGGAGAACCTGGTGTGGCAGCGCCTGGTGCGCCCGAGGAGCCGCGGCGCCGGGGAGCGCCGGGAGGAGCCGCCGGCGCTGCCCAACCCGCGGCGCTCGCCTGCGGCACCTGCGGGCGCAGCTTCAGCCGGTACCTGGCGCTGGTCACGCACCGCTACGCGCACCTGGCGGGGCCGCGCCCGCCGCTCTGCGCCGTGTGCGGGCGGCGCTTCGCCGGCGCTGCCGAGCTGCTGCGGCACCGGCGCCGCCACCTGCGCCCGTGCGGCGCCTGCGGCCGCGGTTCTGGGCCGCGGCTCTGCTGCGGCGGCACCGGCGCTGCTGCCCGCCCCGGCGCCGGCCCTGGCGCTGCCGGAGCTGCGGCCGCTCGCCGGGCGGGCGCGGGCGCTGCGGCGGCACCGCGCCGTGCACCGCGCCCCCGCTGCCCGCTCTGCTCCCGGTGCCTCCCGGCGCCGCCGCGCTGGCCCGGCACCGCGCCCGGCACGGCTCGGCGCGGCCGCGGCGCTGCCGCCGCTGCGGGAGGGCGTTCCGGTTCCGCTGGAACCTGCTGGAGCACCGGCGGGCGCACGGCGGGGAGGACGTGTACAGGTGCGACAGGTGCGGGAAGGGGTTCTTCTACCTGGGCTGCATCGCCCGGCACCTGCGGCTGCACCGGCGGCGGCGGCACCGGGAACAGCGGGAACAGCGGCCGGGATTCCGGGAGGGGGAGGGGATGGGGGCGGGGGAGAGGGGAGGGGGCGGGGCAGGGCGGGGAGTGAGGGGGGAGCGGAGAGAAACCGGGTAAAACCGGAATGGAACTGGAATGAACCGGGATGAAACCAGAATGAAAAGGAATGGACCGTGATAAAACCGGAATAAAGCGGAGGGAACCGGATAAAACCGGAATGGACCGGAGAGAACCGGAATGGACCGGAGAGAACCAGATAAAACCGGAATGGGCTGGATAAAACCGGAATGGACCGGAGAGAACCGGGATAAAACCAGAGAGAACCGGATAAAACCAGAATGGACCCGGAGAGAACCAGATAAAACCGGAATAAAGTGGAATGAACTGGGATAAAACCAGAATGGACCAGGATAAAACCGAATGAACTGGGATAAAACCAGAATGGACTGGAGAGAAACCGGAATAAAGTGGAAAAACCGGGATAAAGCCAGAATAAAACCGGAATAAAGCAGAGTGAACCGGGATAAAACCGGAATAAAGTGGAATGAACCAGGGTAAAACCAGATAGAACCGGAACAAAGTGGGATAAAACGAGAAAAAGAACTGGAATAAAACCAGAATGAACTGGATTGAACCAGAATGAACCGGAATGAACCGGATTGAACTCTGCAGTAAACCGGAACGAACTGGAATAAAACCGGAATGAACTGGGTTGAACCAAAATAAACTGGAGTGAACCGGAATGAACCAAAAAAAAAAAAAAACTTGGAATAAACCAGATTGAACCGGGATGAACTGAAATAAACCGGAATAAACCGGAATAAACCAGAGCAGGCATGGGCGGGGGAGGGGCGATTCAGGGGTCAGTGACGGGCTGGGGGGGTTGGGCGAGGGGTCAGGGGTCAGTTGGTCACTTCGGGGTCACTCGGCCGAGGGCTGGGGTGGGGGAGGGGTTGGTCACCCTGGGGGTTTTCCTGCGGCCCCTCCCCCACGAGAGCAGCGGGAAAAAACAAAACCAAAAACCCGAAATTTTTAATAATTACAGGAAATAATAAAAATCCACGTCGAGGTGGGGACACGGCCCCAGGACACGGCGAGGGCGGGGCCACCAGCCCCGAGTGTCCCCAGCCCCGGTGTCACCATCCCCGCTGTCCCCAGCTCAGGACGTGTCCCCTGCCTCAGGACGTGTCCCCGCTGGCTGTTTCCCGGCCCGGTGGCCACCGTGGCCACCCCGGTGCTGGCCCAGCTCCCCTCCCGCGCCGGGGCCACCGTGGGAACCTCCGGCCTCGCCCGGCCCCGGTTCCAGTCCCGGTTCCAGTCCCAGTCCCAGCTCTGGTCCCGGTTCTGGCGCTGGTCTCAGTCCTGGTGTCAGTCCCAGTGCTGGTCCCAGTCTCACTCCCGGTTCTGATCCCGGTCCCAGTTCCAGTGTCAGTTCCAGTCCCGGTCCCGGTGTCAGTCTTGGTTCCGGTGTCAGTCCCGGTCCCAGTTCCGGTGTCAGTTCCAGTCCGGGTTCTGGTGTTAGTCCCAGTTCTGATCCCGGTCCCAGTTCCGGTGTCAGTTCCAGTCCGGGTTCTGGTGTTAGTCCCAGTTCTGATCCCGGTCCCAGTGTCAGTCCCGGTTCCGGTGTCAGTCTCAGTTCTGATCCCGGTTCTGATCCCGGTCCCAGTCCCAGTCTCACTCCCGGTTCTGGTGTCACTCCCGGTTCTGGTGTTAGTCCCAGTTCTGATCCTGGTGTCAGTCCCAGTCCCGGTTCTGATCCCAGTCCCAGTTCCGGTGTCGGTCCCAGTCCCGGTTCTGGTTCCAGTTCCGGTCCCGGTGTCACTCCCGGTCCCGGTCCCGGTCCCGGTCCCGGTCCCGTGGGTGCCGCGGTGCCGCTCCAGGTGCGAGGCTCTCTTGAAGCCCTTCCCGCAGGTGCGGCACAGGTGCGGTTTGTGGCTCGAGTGCGCGATCCGGTGCCGCTCCAGGTACGACAGGTACGCGAAGCAGCGCCCGCACTCGGGGCACCGGAACCGGAACCGCCCGGCCCCGCCCCCCCCGCCGCGCTCCGCCCCCGAACCGGGCCCGGCCCCGCCCACGCCCGGTTCGGCCACCAGAACCGTGTAGGGCAGGCCCTGGCTGTCAATCAACTCCCATCCCCTTAATTTGGGTATCCCCGATTTTGGGGTGATTTTGGGTGATTTTTGGGGGTTTGGGGTGATTTTTGGGGGTTTTGGGGTGATTTTGGGGGTCGTTTGTACGGGAATCTTATTTGGGGAGGGGGTTTCGGGTGTTTTTTTGGGCCGTTATTTTGGGGAGTTTATGGGCGGTTTTTGCCTATTTTGGAGGTTTTTGGGGGATTTCAGGTAATTTTGGGGGTTTTGGGGTGAATTTAGGGGGATTTTGGGGGTCCCGGTGGTCGTTTATGGGGGCATCTCGTTATTTGGGGAGGGGGTTATTTGGGGGGTGGGGGGGCAAATTTGGGGTTCCCAAAACTGAGGAGGGGGTCGGGCAGAGAATGGAGAATCCCAATTTTGAGTCAAATCCCAAAAATTAGGGCGGGGGGATTTTCGGGGGATTTTTAAGGGGGGGAAAAATCCCGGATTTTTGCGGGGGGTCCCCGCCGGCCTCCGCGCCCCCTCCCCAAATTTCCCCCCCCCAAAATTTCCCCAAATTTCCGCGGTACCTGCGCCCCTTCGGGCCCTTCATGGCCCCGCTCCGCTCCCGGGGGCGCCTCCGCCGCTTTTTGGGGTCCCGGCTGGGGCGGGGGGCTCTGAGGGGGGAGCGGTGTCGCAGCGTTTCCGGTCCGACCGGAAGCTCCACCCGCGCGGTGCCGCGGCCTTTGCGTTCCGACCGGAAACTCCGCCCGCGCTCCAAAGTTCCTCCCTCCCCTTCCCACGTGAGTGCTGAGCCCCCTCCCCAATCCCAAATTTCTGCCCTTCCCCCTCCCAAAATCCGGGAAAAAGCCTTTTGGGTAGTAGCCTTTACGGTTTGGTTTTTACCAATTTCCCCCCCTTTTTTTCGGATTTTTTTCCGATTTTCTCTTTATTTCTTTTCACCCATTTAATAGTTTTTTCCCCCATTTTCCCGTTTTTTCCTCCATTTTCTCCGTTTTTCCCCATTTTCTCAGGTTCTTCCCAATTTCCCCCGTTTTCCACCCACGTGGCACGTTGGCCGTTCTGGTGCTTATCCCAAAAATCCCCCAAATCCCCAATTTGGGAGCATGCTGTGCCGCTAGCACATGTGTCCCTGACATGCCAAAAATCGCGATTTTTTCCCATTTTTCCCGCGCTCGGCCGGTGTCCCCTAGGGCAGATTTTCAAGAAAAAAATCGAGAAAAACAGGGATAAAAGATGCGAATAAACTGCGGTAAAACCCGCGAGATTTGAGTTTTTCTCGCGAGATTCGAGTGATTCCCGTGAGACTTGGGCAATTCCCGCGAGATTTGGGCGATTCCCGCGAGAATTCCCGGAGACTGTCCCGGTGGCACCGGGGCCGGCAGGGGGCGCCCTCCCCGCTCTATGCTTCCCGCCAAAAGCGGCGCTGAGGAGGGAAAGGGGCGGGGCCAACAGGGAAAAAAGGGGCGGGGCAAGCAGTGAGAGAGGCGCGGGCGCACCGGAGGGGGCGGAGCCATCCGTGCCCGGTTTTACCGGGGCTTCCGCCGTAGGTTGAGCGGGAAGAGACGTAGGGGAGGAGCGGGGACGGAAAGCGGCGGGAAGTGATGGAAAGCGGCTAAAAGTGCCCCGAAGGGCGGCGGAAAGCGGCGAAGATTAACGGGAAAAACCCGAGCGTGCCCGGAGCGCGGAGAGCGGCGACGGAAAGCACCGGAAAGCGCTGACCGGCGGCGGAAATCGACGAACAGTGACGGAAAGGCACGAGGCTCGGCGGAAAAACCCGAGCAGTGACGGGAAAGCACGAGCAGTGACGGAAAAGGGCGAAAAGCCCCCGAAGCGCGGCGGAAAGAGCCGAGCGCGGCCCGAGCGGCGCCGGAAGTGGCGGAGCGCGGCCGGAAGTGGCCGAGCGCAGACGAGCGCGGACGGAGCCGCCGCGGCCTGAGCGGGGCCGGGAAGGAACGGGAGGCACCGGGAGGGGCCGGGAGGCGCCGGGAGGGCTCCGGGAGCGCCGCGCCGATCCCGCCGCCATGTCCGACTTCGACGAGTTCGAACGGCAGCTGAACGAGAACAAACAAGGTACCGGCGGCCGCGCCCCGCCCCCCTCCCCCCTCACGGCCGCGCCGCCGCTCCCCTCCCCCCTCACGGGGGACCCCCCATTTTGGGTGGGGGCTGGCGCATCCCCCCCGCCCCTCCCCCACCTCTCTGAGAGGGGGATTCCCCTTCTGGATTCCCCAAATTTTGGGGGTGTCCCCCGAATTTGGGGAGGGGTCGCGGTGCCCCTCGTTTCTCTCGGTTATTTATTTATTTTTTTAAATTATTTTTTATTTTTTTGGGGTCTCCTCAGAGAACGGGGGAGCCCCCCCCGGGAAAAGTTGGGGTTCGCCCATTTTGGGGGATTTTTGGGGTTAATTTTGGGGGATTTTTGGGGTTAATTTGGGGGAGTTTCGGGGGGATCTGGGTAATTTGGGGAGGGGGTTTCAGGGTTAATTTTTGGGGTTAATTTGGGGGATTTCGGGGTTACTTTGGAGTTATTTTTGGGTTGACTTCGGAATTATTTTGGAATTATTTTGGAATTATTTTGGGGATGTTTCGGGGTTATTTTGGGGGAGTCTCAGGATAATTTTGGGAGGATTTTGGGGTGAATTTGGGTGGGATTTTGGGGTTAATTTTGGGGGATTTTGGGGTTTATTTGGGTCGGTTTCAGGGTTATTTTGAGGAGATTTTGGGGGGATTTCAGGATTATTTTGGGGATATTTTGGGTGGGACTTCAAGATTATTTTGGGGGGATTTTGGGATTATTTTGGGGGGATTTTGGGGTTAATTTCGGGTTTAGTTCGGTTTTATTTTGGGGGGATTTCAGAATTATTTTGGGTTTAATTTGGGGGGATTTCAGGGTTATTTTGGGGATATTTTGGGGGGAATTTCAGGATTATTTTGGGGTTAATTTGGGGGAATTTCAGGATTATTTTGGAGTTAATTTGGGGGGATTTCAGGGTTATTTTGGGGTTAATTTGGATTATTTTGGGGATGTTTCGGGTTATTTTCGGGCGTTACCTTTGGAGCATCTCCCGGTTATCCCGAGGGAGCCCGGGGCTGTTTCGGGACCGGATTTTGGGGTTTTTTATGGAATTTCGGGGTTTCTTTGGGAATTTCGGGGTGGGTTTTTTTGGAATTTGGGGTTTTTTTTGGGAATTTCGGTTTTTTGGGGGGGAATTTGGGATTTTTTGGGTTTTCTGACGTCCCGAACCGCCGGTACCAGAGCGGGACAAGGAAAACCGGGGGGTGCGGGGCTGTTTCGGGACCGGATTTTTTGGGGGAATTTGGGTTTTTTTGGGGGGAATTTCGGGGGTTTTTTGGGAATTTCGGGTTTTTTTGGGGAATTTTGGGTTTTTTGGGTTTTCTGACGGCCCGAACCGCCGGTACCAGAGCGGGACAAGGAGAACCGGGGGACGCGGGGCTGTTTCGGGACCGGATTTTGGGGGAATTTCGGAGGTTTTTTTGGGAATTTCGGGTTTTTTTTGGGGAATTTGGAGTTTTTTGGGTTTTCTGACGGCCCGAACCGCCGGTACCAGAGCGGGACAAGGAGAACCGGCACCGCAAGCGCTCCCACAGCCGCTCCCGCAGCCGCGACCGCAAACGCCGCAGCCGCTCCCGGGAGCGGCGGAACCGCGACCAGCGCAGCGTGTCCCGGGACCGGCGGCGGCGCCGGTAACCGCGGGGAAAAACAGCGGGGAGGGACCCGGGGATAACGGGGAAACACCGGGAAATACCGGGGATGGCCCCGGGGGCACCGGGAGAGCACCGGGAGTAACGGGAAAACCCCGGGAAAATAGCGGGGATACCGGGAAAATAGCGGGAAAATACCGAAAAATAGCGGGAAAATCCCGGGGATAACCGGAAAATACCGGGGATGGACCCGGGGGCACCGGGAATGGGATGGGACCCCCCAAAAATGGGAGTGGGAGCCCCAAAAATGGGAATGGGGAGCCCAAAAATGGGACTGGGGAGCCCCAAAATGGGACTGGGGAGCCCAAAAATGGGAATGGGGAGCCCCAAAAATGGGAATGGGGACCCCAAAATGGGAATGGGAGCCCCAAAAATGGGAATGGGATCCCCAAAAATGGGAATGGGACCCCAAAAATGGGACTGGGGAGCCCCAAAAATGGGAATGGGGTCCCCAAAAATGGGAATGGGGAGCCCCAAGAATGGGAATAGGGAGCCCAAAAATGGGAATGGGACCCCAAAAATGGGGATGGGGAGCCCAAAAATGGGAATGGGACCCCCCCCAAATCAGGGGGAACCCCCCAGCCCCAATTTTGGGGGGGTCTCATCCCTTTCGTCCCCTCCCCCATCCCCACAGGTCCCCCCTGAGCCTTTCGGGCCCCCTGAGGTGAGTCTGGGGGTTTTTGGGGGTTTTTGGGTGGGTTTGGGGATTTTTGGTGTTTTTTGTTTTTTTAGGGGTTTGGGATTTTTTTTGAGGGTTTTTTTGGGTTTTTTTTGGGTTTTTTTGGTTTTTTTGGGGGTTTTGGGGTTTTTTTGGGGATTTTTGAGATTTTTTGGGGAGTTTTGTTTTTTTGGGGGATTTTTTGGGGAGTTTTGGTTTTTTGGGGGTTGTTTTAGGGTTTTTGGGGGATTTTTGGAAACTTTTTGGGGATTTTCGGGAATTTCTGGGGGATTTTTTGGGAATTTTTGGGGGATTTTTGGGAATTTTTGGGGATTTTTGGTTGGTTTTTTTTTTAATTTTTGGGGGATTTTTCAGGAATTTTTGGGGAATTCTTTTGTGATTTTTTTGCGGGTTCTTTTGGGGGGGAGTTTTGTTGTTTTGGGGGGTTCAGGGGGTGCAGCCCCCCCAAATTCCCCCTCCCCCCCAGCCGCTCCCGGCACGAAAGAAGAAGAAAATTCGAAATATTGGGATGTGCCCCCGGCTTCGAGCACATCACCCCCATGCAGTACAAGGCCATGCAGGGTGGGTGAGAGACCCCTCCCCAAATTACCCACTGGGACCCCCTGGGACCCCCCAAAATCCCCAAAATCCACAGGGAGCCCCAAAATCCACAGGGACCCCCAACCCCCTGCACATCACCCCCATGCAGTACAAGGCCATGCAGGGTGAGACCCTTCCCCAAATTATCCACTGGGACCCCCAAAAATCCCCAAAATCCACAGGGACCCCCAAAATCCACAGGGACCCCCAAACCCCCTGCACATCACCCCCATGCAGTACAAGGCCATGCAGGGTGGGTGAGAGACCCCTCCCCAAATTATCCAGTGAGACCCCCAAAAATCCCCAAAATTCCCTGAGAACCCCAAAATCCACAGGGACCCCAAACCCCTCCTGCACATCACCCCCATGCAGTACAAGGCCATGCAGGGTGGGTGAGAGACCCCTCCCCAAATTATCCACTGGGACCCCCCAAAAATCCCTGGGAACCCCAAAATTCACAGAGAGCACCCAAAACCCACAGGGACCCCCCGAAAACCAACAGGGACCCCCCAAAACCAACAGGGACCCCCGAAAATCCCCAAATCCCCCCAAAGCCTCCCCAATTCCCCCCAAACCCCTGAGTGACCCTTGAGTGACCCCCAAACCCCTGAGTGACCCCAGTGACCCTGAGTGACCCCCAGTGACCCCTGAGTGATCCCAGTGACCCTGAGTGACCCCAGTGACCCCCAGTGACCCTGAGTGACCCCCCAAACCCCTGAGTGACCCCCAGTGACCCCTGAGTGATCCCAGTGACCCCTGAGTGACCCTTGAGTGACCCCCAAACCCCTGAGTGACCCTGAGTGACCCCAGTGACCCCTGAGTGACCCCCAGTGACCCCTGAGTGACCCCCCAGTGTCCCTCTGTCCCCCAGCTGCAGGACAGATCCCGGCCACGGCCCTGCTGCCCACCATGACCCCGATGGCCTGGCTGTCCCCCTGACCCCTGAGTGACCCTGAGTGACCCCTGAGTGACCCCAGTGACCCCTGAGTGACCCCTGAGTGACCCCCCAGTGTCCCTCTGTCCCCCCAGCTGCAGGACAGATCCCAGCCACGGCCCTGCTGCCCACCATGACCCCCGATGGCCTGGCTGTCACCCCTGACCCCTGAGTGACCCTGAGTGACCCCTGAGTGACCCTGAGTGACCCCCCAGTGTCCCTCTGTCCCCCCCAGCTGCAGGACAGATCCCGGCCACGGCCCTGCTGCCCACCATGACCCCCGATGGCCTGGCTGTCACCCCCTGACCCCAGTGACCCTGAGTGACCCTGAGTGACCCCTGAGTGACCCCAGTGACCCCCCAGTGTCCCTCTGTCCCCCAGCTGCAGGACAGATCCCGGCCACGGCCCTGCTGCCCACCATGACCCCCGATGGCCTGGCTGTCACCCCCTGACCCTGAGTGACCCTGAGTGACCCTGAGTGACCCCCAGTGACCCCCCAGTGTCCCTCTGTCCCCTCAGCTGCAGGACAGATCCCGGCCACGGCCCTGCTGCCCACCATGACCCCCGATGGCCTGGCTGTCACCCCCACCCCCGTGCCCGTGGTGGGCAGCCAGATGACCCGGCAGGCCCGGAGGCTCTACGTGGGCAACATCCCCTTTGGCATCACTGAGGTGACACTCGGGGGGCTTTGGGGCAATTCTGGGGGGGTTGGGGAATTTTGGGGGATTTTTCAGGTTTTTTTCTGGAATTATTTGGACTTATTTTGGGTTTTTAGGGGATTTTTTTTGGAGTTATCTTGGGTTTTTATAGGATTTTTTTTGAGCTATTTATGCTTTTTTTGAGCCATTTGGGCTTTTTTTTCAGAATTATTTGTGGGGGTTTTTTTGGATTATTTAGGGTTTTTTTTGGAGTTATTTGGGGTTTTTTTTTTTATTTATTTAGAGGTTTTTTTGGGAATTATTTTTGGGTTTTTTTTGGGAATTATTTGTGGGTTTTTTTGGAGTTATTTGGGGTTTTTTTGGGATTTATTTAGAGGTTTTTTTGGGAATTATTTTTGGGTTTTTTTTGGGAATTATTTGTGGGTTTTTTTGGAGTTATTTGGGGTTTTTTTTGGGAATTATTTGTGGTTTTTTTGGGATTTATTTGGGGTTTTTTTTGGGAATTGTTTTGGGGTTTTTTTGGAGTTATTTGGGGTTTTTTTGGGATTTATTTAGAGGTTTTTTGGGAATTATTTTTGGAGTTTTTTTGGGAATTATTTGTGGGTTTTTTTGGAGTTATTTGGGGTTTTTTTTGGGATTTATTTGGAGATTTTTTGGGAATTATTTTTGGGGTTTTTTTGGAGTTATTTGGGATTTTTTTTGGAGTTATTTGGGGTTTTTTGGGAATTATTTGTGGGTTTTTTTGGAGTTATTTGGGGTTTTTTTGGGATTTATTTGGAGATTTTTTGGGAATTATTTTTGGGGTTTTTTTGGAGTTATTTGGGATTTTTTTTGGAGTTATTTGGGGTTTTTTGGGAATTATTTTGGGGATTTTTTGGAGTTATTTGGGGTTTTTTTGGGATTTATTTAGAGTTTTTTTGGGAATTATTTTTGGGGTTTTTTTGGAGTTATTTGGGATTTTTTTTGGAGTTATTTGGGGTTTTTTGGGAATTATTTTGGGGATTTTTTGGAGTTATTTGGGGTTTTTTTTTAGAGTTATTTTGGGGTTTTTTTTGGAGATATTTGGGGTTTTTAGGGGATTTTTTTAGATTTCTTAAAAATCTTTTGGGAATTAATTTGGGGGTTTTTTTGGAGTTATTTGGATTTTTAGGAGATTTTTTTAGAGTTATTTGGGGTTTTTTGGGAATTATTTTTGGGGTTTTTTTGGGATTTATTTGGAGTTTTTTTGGGAATTATTTTGGGGTCTTTTTGGAGTTATTTGGGCTTTTTTTTCAGAATTATTTGGGGTTTTTTTGGGGATTATTTAGAGTTTTTTTGGAGCTATTTGGGGTTTTTTTTGGGAATTATTTGTGGTTTTTTTGGAGTTATTTAGGGATGGATTTTTTCAACCACTCAAAATCTATTTTTTTGACCCAAAATTTTATTCCCCCCACCAGGAGGCCATGATGGATTCCTAAAACCCCCAAAATTTAATTTTTCTGACCCAAAATATTATTTCCTCCCCCAGGAGTCCATGATGGATTTCTTCAACCCCCAAAATGTGTTTTTTTTAACCCAAAACATTATTTTTTTCCCCTGGAAGCCATGGTGGATCTCTAATACCCCCAATATTTTATTTTTTTAACCCAAAACATTATTTTTTTTTCTTTAGGAAGCAATGATGGATTTTTTCAACGCCCAGATGCGCCTGTGGGGGCTGACCCAGAATTGTATTTTTTTAACCCAAAACGTTATTTTTTTAACCCAGAATTGTATTTTTTTAACCCAGAATTGTATTTTTTTACCCCAAATGTTATTTTTATGACCCCAAATGTTATTTTTTTAATCCCAAATGTTATTTTTTTACCCCAAATGTTATTTTTATGACCCCAAATGTTATTTTTTTTCCCCAGGAAGCAATGATGGATTTTTTCATTGCCCAGATGTGCCTGGGGGGGCTGACCCAGAATTGTATTTTTTTAACCCAAAATGTTATTTTTCTCCCCCAGGAGTCCATGATGGATTCCTAAAACCCCCAAAATGTTATTTTTTTAACCCAAAATGTTATTTTTTTTTCTTTAGGAGGCCATGATAGATTTTTTCAATGCCCAGATGCGCCTGGGGGGGCTGACCCAGAACTGTGTTTTTCTGACCCAGAATTGTATTTTTTTGACCCCAAATGTTATTTTTTTAACCCAAATGTTATTTTTTTCACCGAGAATGTTTATTTTTTTTTCTTTAGGAGGCCATGATGGATTTTTTCAACGCCCAGATGCGCCTGGGGGGGCTGACCCAGGCCCCCGGGAACCCGGTGCTGGCCGTGCAGATCAACCAGGACAAGAACTTCGCCTTCCTCGAGGTGGGGACGGGGAATTGGGGGGAATTTGGGGCAAATTTGGGCAAATTTGGGCAAAATTCGGGCAGATTCAGGGAAATTTGAGAGAAATTTGGGGAAATTCGCAGAAATTCGGGCAAAATTCGGGCAGATTTGGGGAATTTCGGGGGAAATTTGGGCAGATTTGGGGAAATTTGGGGGAATTTTGGGAACTTTGGGGAAATTTGGGGAATTTGGGGAAATTCAGAGAAATGGGCAAAATTCTGCAAGATTTTGGGAAATTCGGGAAATTTGGGGAAATTTGGGCAAAATTGGGCAATTTGGGGAAATTTGGGGAATTTGGGGGGAAATTTGGGCAGATTCGGGGAAATTTGGGGGAATTTCGGGGAACTTTGGGGAAATTTGGGGGGAATTTGGGCAAAATTTGGGCAGATTTGGGGAATTTCGGGGAAATTTGGGGGAAATTTGGAGAAATTCGCAGAAATTCGGGCAAAATTCTGCAAGATTTGGGGAAATTCGGGGAAATTTGGGGGAAATTTGGGCAAAATTCGGGGCAATTTGGGGAAATTTGGGCACATTCGGGCAAAATTTGGGCAGATTTGGGGAAATTTGGGGAATTTTGGGGGAAATTTGGGCAAAATTTGGGGAAATTTGGGGAAAATTCGGGCAGATTCGGGGAAATTTGGGGCGAATTTTGGGAAATTCAGGCAAAATTCGGGGAAATTTGGGCAAATTCCACCAAATTCCGGCAGATTCGGGCAAATTCATGGGATTTTTGGGGGTGGGGAAGGGAAAAAAAACACCAAAAATTTCAGAATTTTTCCCCAAATCTGCCCCGAACCAGCCCCAAAATTCACAGAAATTTTGGCACCAAGTTTATTCCAAATTCCTGATTTTTTTTTTTTTCCAAAACCAGACCCAAAAATTCCAGAAATTTTGGGGTTTTTACCCCAAATTTTTGGATTTTTCTTTTTTGTTTTTTTCTCCCAAATTTTGTTTTTTTTCCCCCAAAACTTGTTTTTTCTACCTCAAATTTTGTTTTTCTTTTTACTCTCCTGACCCCGAATTTTTTGGGGTTTTTTTTTTTTGTTTTTTTCCCCCAAATTTTGGGGTTTTTTCCCCCAATTTTGTTTTTTTCCCCCAAATTTGGTTTTTTCCCCCAAATTTGGTTTTTTTCCCCAAATTTTGGTTTTTTTTCTCCAAATTTTGTTTTTTTCCCCCAAATTTTGTTTCTTTTTATCTTTCTGATCCCAAATTTTGGTTTTTCCCCTAAATTTAGTTTTTTTCCCCCAAATTTTGTTTTTTTTCCCCAAATCTTGGTTTTTTCCCCCAAATTTTGTTTCTTTCCCCAAATTTTGTTTTTTTTCCCCCAAATTTTGTTCTTTTCCCCCAAATTTTGTTCTTTTTCCCCCAAATTTTGTTTCTTTTTATCTTCCTGACCCCAAAGTTTGTTTTTTCCCCCAAATTTTGTTTTTTTTTCCCCCCAAGTTTTGTATTTTACCCCCAAATTTTGTTTTTTTTCCCCAAACTTTATTTTTTTCCCCCCAAATTTCCTTTTCCTTTAACCCCCCCTCACCCCAAACTTTGTTTTTCTCCCCCCAAATTTTATTTTTATTTTATTTTCCCCCCCAGTTCCGCTCTGTGGACGAGACCACCCAGGCCATGGCCTTCGATGGGATCATCTTCCAGGGCCAGAGCCTCAAAATCCGCCGGCCCCACGACTACCAGCCCCTGCCTGGCATGTCTGAGAACCCCTCGGTCTATGTCCCAGGTGGGAGCCCCAAAATATCCCAAAATATCCCAGATTTACCCCAAAAAAATCCCTGAAAAAATCGCCAAAAAAATCCCCAGAAAAATCCCTGAAAAAATCCCCCAAAAAATCACCCAGAAAATCCCAAATAAATCCCATTGGGAATCCCCCCCAGCCCCTGCCTGGCTTGTCTGAGAACCCCTCGGTCTATGTCCCAGGTGGGAGCCCCAAAATATCCCAAATTTACCCCAAAAAAATCCCTGAAAAAATCGCCAAAAAAATCCCCAGAAAAATCCTGGAAAAAATCCCTGAAAAAATCCCTGAAAAAATCCCCAAATAAATCCCATTGGGAATCCCCCCCAGCCCCTGCCTGGGTCTATGTCCCAGGTGGGAGCCCCAAAACATCCCAAAATATCCCAAATTTACCCCAAAAAAAATCCCCAGAAAAATCCCCCAAAAAATCGCTAAAAAAATCACCCAGAAAATCCCCCCAAAAAATTCCCAAATAAATCCCATTGGGAATCCTGCCAGTCCCTGCCTGGCATGTCTGAGAACCCCTCGGTCTATGTGCCAGGTGGGAGCCCCAAAATATCCCAAAATATCCCAAATTTACCCCAAAAAAATCCCTGAAAAAATCGCCAAAAAAATCCCCAGAAAAATCCCCCAAAAAATCACCCAGAAAATCCCCAAATAATCCCATTGGGAATCCCCCCCATTGAAAATCCCCCCCAGCCCCTGCCTGGCATGTCTGAGAACCCCTCGGTCTATGTCCCAGGTGGGAGCCCCAAAATATCCCAAAACATCCCAAATTTACCCCAAAAAATCCCCAGAAAAATCCCCCAAAAAATCGCTAAAAAAAATCACCCAGAAAATCCCCCCAAAAAATTCCCAAATAAATCCCATTGGGAATCCCCCCCAGTCCCTGCCTGGCCTGTCTGAGAACCCCTCAGTCTATGTGCCAGGTGGGAGCCCCAAAACATCCCAAATTTACCCCAAAAAAATCCCTGAAAAAATCGCTAAAAATCCCCCAAAAAAATCCCTAAAAAAATCCTATTGGGAATCCCATTGAAAATCCCATTGGGAATCCCATTGGGAATCCCCCCCAGCCCCTGCCTGGGTCTATGTGGCAGGTGGGAGCCCCAAAACATCCCAAAATATCCCAAATTTACCCCAGAAAAATCCCTGAAAAAATCCCTGAAAAAATCCCCTAAAAATCCCCAAAAAATCCTGCAAAATCACAAAATAATTCTGAAAGAAATCCCCAGAAAATCCCGCCAAAAAAAAAACCAAAAAAATCCCCAAATGCCCCCAAAAAGTTCCCCAAAAATTCCCAAAAAATCCCCAAAAAATTTCCCAAAAATTCCCCAAAAAAACTCCCAAAAAGTCCCAAAAAAAAATCCCCCCAAAAAATAGCCAAAAAAAATTCCCAAAAATTTTTTTCCAAAAATTCCCCCCCCCCAAAAAAAAAGAAATCCCCAGAAAATTCCCTGAAAAATTATAAAATAATCCCCAAAATTTTTCCAAAAATTTCCAAAATTATTCCCAAATTTTCAGGGAATCCCGGAGAAAATCCCAAAATCCTGGGGAATTTGGGGGGTTCCAGGTTGGATTTTGGGGTTCCAGTTTATATTTTGGGGTTTCAGGTGAGGTTTTGGGGTTTCAGGTGTGATTTTGGGGGTTCCAGGTGTGATTTTTGGGGGTTCCAGGTGTATTTTTGGGGGTTCCAGGTGTGATTTTGGGGTTCCAGCTGTTCCTCTCTCCCCCTCCAGGTGTTGTCTCCACCGTGGTCCCGGACTCCGCCCACAAACTCTTCATTGGGGGCCTCCCCAATTACCTGAACGACGACCAGGTGAGGGGGGGAGGGGCCCCTGCACCCCAAAATCCCCAAAAATTCCCCCCAAAAAAATCTGGGGGGGGAGAGACCCCAAAATCCTGAAAAAAAACCGCAAAAAATCCAATTTTTTTGGGGGGTGGTTTTCCCATTCCTGAGGGAAATTCCAAAATTCTGAAATTTGGGAGAGAATTCCCAGATGTGGGGAGGAATTCCCAAATTCCAGGGGGGTTCCCAGACCCCCCCAAAATCCCCCAAAATTCCCAAACTGGGCTGAAATCAGAGCCCAGAGTGGGACAAGATCCCCAGGGATTTATGGGGAGGGGGTTCCCCAAATTCCAGAGGGGGAATTCCCAAATTCCAGAGGGGGAATTCCCAAATTCCAGAGAGGGAATCCCCAAATTCCAGAGAGGGAATTCCCAAATTCCAGAGGGGGAATTCCCAAATTCCAGAGAGGGAATCCCCAAATTCCAGAGGGGGAATTCCCAAATTCCCGAGGGGGAATTCCCAAATTCCAGAGGGGGAATTCCCAAATTCCACGGGGGGAATTCCCAAATTCCTCAGGGGGAATTCCCAAATTCCAGGGGGGTTCTCAGACCCCCAAAATTCCCAAACTGAGCTGAAATCAGGGCCTGGATCAGCACAGGACCCCCAGGATTTTTTGGGGAGGGGGATCCCCGAATTCCCAAGGTGGGATCCCCAGTTCCAGGGGGGAGTTCCCATCCCCCAGAATTCCCGAAATTCCCGGAATTCCCGGAATTCCCGGCATTCCCGGGTTGCAGGTGAAGGAGCTGCTGACGTCCTTCGGGCCCCTCAAGGCCTTTAACCTGGTCAAGGACAGCGCCACGGGGCTGAGCAAGGGCTACGCCTTCTGTGAATACGTGGATATCAATGTCACCGACCAGGTAACCCCAAAAACACACCTGGGAACCCCCAAAATACACCTGGGAACCCAAAAATATCCTACACACACCTGGGAACACAAACACACACCTGGGGGCTGAGCAAGGGCTACGCCTTCTGTGAATACGTGGATATCAATGTCACCGACCAGGTAACCCCAAAATACACCTGGGAACCCCCAAAATACACCTGGGAACCCCCAAAATATCCCAAAAATATCCTACACACACCTGGGAACACAAACACACACCTGGGGGCTGAGCAGGGGTTGTGCATTCTGTGAATACGTGGATATCAATGTCACCGACCAGGTAACCCCAAAACACACCTGGGAACCCCCAAAATATCCCAAAATCTCCCCAAATTCCCCCAAATCCCCCCAAATCCTCCCCAAATCCCCCCAAATCCCCCAAATCTCCCCAAATCCCCCCAAATCCCCCCAAATCCTCCCCAAATCCCCCCAAATCCTCCCCAAATCCTCCCCAAATCCCCCCAAATCCCCCAAATCCTCCCCAAATCCCCCAAATCCTCCCCAAATCCTCCCCAAATCCCCCAAATCCTCCCCAAATCCTCCCCAAATCCCCCCAAATCCTCCCAAATCCTCCCCAAATCCTCCCAAATTCCCCCCCAAATCTCCCCAAATCCCCCAAATCCCCCCCAAATCCCCCAAATCCTCCCCAAATCTCCCCAAATCCCCCCAAATCCCCCAAATCCTCCCCAAATCTCCCCAAATCCTCCCCAAATCTCCCCAAATCCTCCCCAAATCCCCCAAATCCCCCAAATCCCCCAAATCCTCCCCAAATCTCCCCAAATCCCCCAAATCTCCCTAAATCCCCCAAATCCCCCCCAAATCCCCCCAAATCTCCCCAAATCTCCCCAAATCCTCCCCAAATCCTCCCCAAATCCCCCAAATCCCCCAAATCCCCCAAACCCCCTGACCTGTGGATTCCCCCCAGGCCATCGCGGGGCTCAATGGGATGCAGCTCGGGGACAAGAAGCTGCTGGTGCAGAGGGCGAGTGTGGGGGCCAAGAACGCCACGCTGGTGAGTGGGGGACCCCAAAACCACCCCAGAGTCACCCCAAAAACATCCCAGAGTCACCCCAAAAACACCCCAAAACCACCCCCGAAACATCCCAAAAATATCCCGAAAATCACCCCAAAAACCACCCCAGAATCACCCCAAAACCATCCCAGAGTCACCCCAAAAACATCCCAGAGTCACCCCAAAAACATCCCAAAACCACCCCGAACACATCCCAAAAATATCCCAAAAATCACCCCGAAATCCACCCCAAAAACCACCCCAAAAATCATCCAAAACCATTCCAAAAACCACCCCGGAGTACCCCAAAATCATCCTGAAATCACCCCAAAACCATCACAAAATTACCCCAAAAATCATCCAAAAATCATCCCCAAAATCACCCCCAAATCATCCCCAGGATCACCCCAAAGCCATCCCAGAATCACCCCAAAAATCAGCCCAAAAATCACCCCAAAATCATCCAGAACTGCTCCAAAAACCATCCCAAAATCACCCCAAAACCATCCCAAAAACATCCCAAAATCACCCCAAAAATCATCCCTAAAAATCACCCCAAAACCATCCCAAAAATCACTTCAAACCCACCTGAATGTTTTTTCATTTCCCCCAATTTTTTTTTTCATTTTCCCCAATTTTTTTTTTCATTTCCCCCTAATTTTTTTTCACTTTTCCCAATTTTTTTTTTTCATTTTTCCCCCCAAAATTTATTTTTACCCTCCCTGTCCCCAGAGCACTATCAACCAGACGCCGGTGACGCTGCAGGTGCCGGGGCTGATGAGCTCGCAGGTGCAGATGGGGGGTCACCCCACCGAGGTGCTGTGCCTGCTCAACATGGTGCTGCCCGAGGAGCTGCTGGACGACGAGGAGTACGAGGAGATCGTGGAGGACGTGCGGGACGAGTGCGGCAAGTACGGCACCGTCAAATCCATCGAGATCCCGCGGCCCGTGGATGGAGTGGAGGTGCCGGGGTGTGGGAAGGTGAGTTACCTGTGTGCCCAGGTGTGCTCAGGTGTGACATTGGGGGGTTAAAAATGGGTCAAATCCATTGAGATCCCGCGGCCCGTGGATGGAGTGGAGGTGCCGGGCTGTGGGAAGGTGAGAGAGAGGAGATACGGGGTTACCTGTGTGCTCAGGTGTGCTCAGGTGTGCCCAGGTGTGACCCTCAGGGGTTAAAAATGGGTTAAAAATGGCTCAAATCCATCGAGATCCCCCGGCCCGTGGATGGAGTGGAGGTGCCGGGCTGTGGGAAGGTGAGAGAGAGGAGATACGGGGTTACCTGTGTGCCCAGGTGTGCCCAGGTGTGCTGGGATTGGGGTTTTGGGGGCTCAAATCCATCGAGATCCCGCGGCCCGTGGACGGCGTCGAGGTGCCGGGGTGTGGGAAGGTGAGATGTGCCAGAAACAGGCTCACCTGTGTGCCCAGGTGTGCCCAGGTGTGACCCTGAGGGGTTAAAAATGGCTCAAATCCATCGAGATCCCGCGGCCCGTGGATGGAGTGGAGGTGCCGGGGTGTGGGAAGGTGAGAGAGAGGAGATACGGGGTTACCTGTGTGCTCAGGTGTGCCCAGGTGTGCTCAGGTGTGCTGGAAATGACCCCAAATCCCCCCTAAAACCCCCCAAAATCCCTAAAAATGACCCAAATTTTCAGATTTTCGTGGAGTTCACGTCGGTGTTCGACTGCCAGAAGGCCTCACCTGTGACCCAAATCCCTCTGAAATAACCCCAAAATCCCCCTTAAAAACCCCCAGAACGACCCCAAAACGACCCAAAATCCCCAAATTTAACCCAAAATTAACCCAAATTTTCCAGAATTCCCAGATTTTCGTGGAGTTCACGTCGGTGTTCGACTGCCAGAAGGCCCCGCCTGTGACCAAAATCCCCCCTCAAACCCCCCAGAAGGACCCCAAAACACCCCCAAATCCATCCTAAATTATCTAAAATCCCCCAAATTAACCCAAATTATCCGGAATTCCCAGATTTTCGTGGAGTTCACGTCGGTGTTCGACTGCCAGAAGGCCATGCAGGGCCTGACCGGCCGCAAGTTCGCCAACCGCGTGGTGGTGACCAAGTTCTGCGACCCGGACTCGTATCACCGCCGCGACTTCTGGTAGCCCCGGGGGGCTCCCGGTGGCCACCGCCCCTCCCCCCCCCCCGCCCCCCCTGCCCTCCCCCCCCCCCCCCAAAAAAACAAACAAAAAAAAAAAAAAAAATTCAACCAAAAAACAAAAAAAACAAACCCGGAGGGGGGAGGGTTCGGTTTTCACCCCAGATTTTTTTCCCCTCCCCTACTCGTTTTTTTCCTCCCCCAAAAAGTGCTGGTTTATGGTTGTAGCCCCTCCCCAACCCCCCCCCCATTTTATGGCCCCTCCCCCCCCTCCTCGTGCGTTTCGTATTTGGAATTTTCTCCTCCCCCCCCCTAAAATAAATGAGGGGGGTGGGGAAACCCCCCCCCCAGCCCCTCCCCCCACCCACAGCAGGTCTAATTAAATGATTTTTTCCAGTTTTTGGGGTTTTTTTTTTTTTTTTTGGTGGTTTTTTTTTTGGGGTGGGGGAGGGAAAGGTTGGGGATGGGGGGTTTTGGGGTAAAAAATGGGGGGTTTGGGGGTAAAAAAATGGTGATTTTGGGGTAAAAAAATGGTGATTTTGGGTAAAAAATTGTGATTTTGGGTAAAAAAAAAAAAGCCGATTTTGGGGTAAAAAATGTCAATTCTTGGATTAAAAAATGCCAATTTTGGGATTAAAAAAATGCCAGTTTTGGTGATTTAAAAGTCTTGATTTTTGGGGTAAAAGCTCCTGATTTTTGGGAGGAAAAAAATGTCAATTTTGGGATAAAAAAAGGCTCATTTTGGGGGTTTAAAAATGCCAATTTTGGGGGTAAAACCTCGTGGTTTTGGGGATGAAAAATGGCGATTTTGGGATTAAAAAATGCCAATTTTGGGGATTTTAAAATCTCGATTTTTGGGGCAAAAGCTCCTGATTTTGGGATTAAAAAAATATTCTGGTTTTGGGGTTTATACTGGTCTGGACTGGGAGGGACTGGTTTGGACAGGAAGGAACTGGTTTGGACTGGTTTGGACTGGGAATTCCAAACTGGTTTAAACTGGGAATTCCAAACTGGTTTAAACTGGGAGCCCGGAAACCCCAAACTGGTTTGGACTGGTTTGGACTGGTTTGGACTGGGAGGAACTGGTTTGGACTGGTCCCAACTGGGAGCCCCCAAACTGGGGAGCCCCGAGCCCTTGAACTGGTTTGAACTGGTTTATACTGGGCAGCGCCGGCCCCTCCCCCCGCTTGGCCCCTCCCCCTCCCTTGAGCCGCTCTGATCCCCCCCCGCCCCTCCCCCCTCCCCCCCCGCCCGTCCCAGTAAATCCCAGTCCGGAACCAGCAAATCCCAGTAAGGACCAGTAAGGACCAGTTCGGGCCAGCGGAGGGGAAGGGGCGACCCAGGTGAGGGGGGAGGGGCGGGGGGGGAGGGGGAGGGGTGGGAAAGGTGAAAGGGGGGGAGGGGAAATTGGGAGGAGGGGCGGGATTTGGGGGGGACAGGGGGTGGGGGAGGGGAGGGGTCGCAGGGATGGGGAGGGGAGGGGTCAGGGGGGTGGGGGAGGGGAGGGACAGGGGGGTGGGGGAGGGGAGGGCCCCTCACCCCTCCCCCTCCCCGTTTTTCTCTCCGCAGCTGCCCCGGACTCCGCCCCTCCCCCACCCCGGGTTTATTAACACCTCGTTAATTAATTAATTAATCGATTATTAATTAACCCCTCCCCGGCCATGCCCCGGCCCCTCCCCCTCCTCCCCCTCCTCACCCTCCTGGCCGCCGCCGCCCCTCCCCCACCCCACCCTCCCCCCCCTCCCCCGCCCCAGCTGCGCTTCCTGTGCACGCCCCTCCCCCCCCCGCACGCGCCGGAAGTGGGCGTGGCCTGGCCGGAGGGGGGCGGGGCGTGGGGGGGAGGGGCGGGGCGGTGCCGGGACGAGGAGGGGGGAGGGGAGGGGCAGGAGGAGGAGGAGGCCGAAGGGGCCCTGAGGGCGCTGCGGGAGCTGCTGGTGAGGAGCTGCAGGTGAGGGGGGGCGGGGCCAGGGCCGGGAGGGGGCGGGGCCAGGGCCGGGAGGGGCGGGGCCGGCCAGGGCCGGGAGGGCTGGGGCCAGGGGCGGGAGGGGCGGGGCTGGGGAGGAGAGGGTAAAGGGGAGGGGGCGGGACCAAAGCTGTGGGGGAGGGACTAAGGGGGAGGGGCTAAAGGAGAGGGGGAGGGGCTTCCCGGGGTCACCTTGGGGTCATTTTTAGGGCAACTTTTTTTGGGGTCACTTTGGGTGATTCGGGGGTAATTTTGGGGTTATTTTGGGTTGATTTTGGGGGTTATTTTTTGGCGATTGTGGCGTTATTTCTTGGGGTTATTTTGGGTGAATTTAGGATGATTTTTGGGTTATTTTAGGGGGTTCAGGGCCGGAACGTGTCGGGGCTCGGTTTTGGGTTATTTTTGGGTGATTTTGGGTTGTTTTGAGGGTGATTTTCGGGTTGTTTTTGGGCTCAGGGCCGAGCGTGCGGGCTGCGCGAGGCCCTGCAGAGGAAAATCGGGGCCCTGGAGCTGCAGCTGCGTCTCCATGGCAACGGCTCCCATCACCATGGCAACCATCACCACGGCGACCACCACGAGGAAAAGCATCCCCACGGTCTCCATGGCAACCACCACGATGAGAGGCACGGGGACCACCACGACAATCACCATGGCAACCATCACGGTCACCATGGCGACCACGAGAAGCACGGGGACCACCACGACGGTCACCATGGCAACCACCATGAGAAGCATCCCCACGGTTTCCATGGCAACCACGACCACCACGGTCACCATGGCAACGACCACGGCAACCCCGAAGCACGGGGACCACCATGACGATCACCATGGCAACCACCAGGAGAAGCATCTCCATGGCAACCACGACCACCATGATCACCATGGCAACCACGAGAAGCACGGGGACCACCATGGCGGTCACCATGGCAGCCACCACCAGGAGAAGCATCCCCACGGTCTCCATGGCAACCACGACCACCACGGTCGCCATGGCGACCAGGAAAAGCATCACCACGGTCTCCATGGCAACCACGACCATCTCCATGGCAACCGCCACCAGGAGAAGCATCTCCACGGTCTCCATGGCAACCACGACGGTGACCATGGCAACCACCACCATGAGAAGCATCCCCATGGTTTCTATGGCAACCACGGCGTCCATGGCGATCACGATGGTCTCCATGGCAACCACCACCCCCACGGTCACCACAGTGACCATGAGAAGCATCTCCATGGCAACCACGCCCTCCATGGTCTCCATGGCAACCACGAGCAAGAGAAGCATCCCCACGGCAACCACGACGGTCTCCATGGCAACCACGCCCTGCACGGTTTCCATGGCAACCACGCCAAGGCCGCCGACCCCTCCAAACCGCACGGGCTCCTCCGCGGTTACCATGGCAACCACAGCAGCGTCCTCCATAGCAACCACCCGCCCGGTCTCCATGGCAACCACGGCAAACCCGGCAACCGGCTGGAGGACGGTAACCATGGCAACCAGCAGCAGCACCTGCATAGCAACCACTACGGTAACCATGGCAACCACCACGGGCAGCCGCCCCCCCAGGCCGTGCGTCTCCATGGCAACCACGGCGAGCATCCCTGGGGCCGTCGCCATGGCAACGAGGAGGGGGAGGAGGAGGAGGAGGAGGAGCACGAGGAGCACCCGGGTGAGGGGGAGGGGATCTGGGGGGATTTTTTGGGGGGGTTTGGGGGAATTTTGGGGAATTTTGGGATTTTGGGGGGGAATTTGGGGGATTCTGGAGGGGAACTTTGGTGAGTTTGGAGGTGAATGAAGTTCAGCGGATTTTGGGGCAAATTTTGGGCGAATTTCAGGTAACTTTGGGCTAAATTTTGGGCGAATTTCATCAGTTTTGGGGTGAATTTCGGGCAAATTTCAGTGGATTTTGGTGCAAATTTGGGGCAAATTTTAGAGGATTTGGGACAAATTTGGAGCAAATTTTATCGGATTTGTGGTGATTTTCAGGCAAATTTTGGGCAAAATTTCAGTGGATCTGGGTTCGAATTTCAGGCAAATTACGGAGAAATTTCAGGCAAACTTCGACCATAGTTGGGGCAAATTTCAGTGGATTTTGGTGCAAATTTCAGACACATTTCAGGCAAACTTGGGGCGGATTTGGGGCAAACTCCAGCGGTTTTGGGGTGAATCTCGGGGTGACCGCGCTGTAACTTTGGGGCTAGTTTGAGTTATTTCAATGGGTTAATTGCTGTGTGTCCGCAGGCCGGCGCGGCGGGTTCCGCGTGTCCTTCCCGCTCCGCACCAACTACATGTTTGTGCGCGTGCGCGGCCCCGTGCGCCGCCCCCTGCGCGCGCTCAGCGCCTGCCTGTGGCTGCGCCCCGGCCCCGCCCCCAGCCTGGGCACGCCCTTCTCCTACGCGGCCCCGGGCCAGCCCAACGAGCTGGTGCTGCTGGCCTGGGGCGGGCGGCCCCTCGAGCTGCTCGTGGACGATCAGGTACCGCCGGGGAGGGAAATTTTGGGGATTTTTGGGATTTTGGATTTTTTAAAAATTTTTTCGGGATTTTTTTGAATTTTTTGGATTTTGGGATTTTTTTTTATTTTTAGGGAATTTTTTGGGATTTTTGGGAACTTTATGAGAGATTTTTGGGGAATTTTTGGGGGATTTTTTTTTTTATTTTTAGGGATTTTTGAGGGGTTTTGGGGATTATTTTGGGGATGTTTTGGGGGATTTTTTGGGCTGCGGGCCTGGGGCGGCGGCCTCAGCTGCTCGTGGACGATCAGGTACAGGGAGGGGGAAAAATTTTGGGGATTTTTTGGGGATTTTAAAAATTTTTTTGGGATTTTTTTTGGAATTTTTTTGGATTTTTTGGGATTTTTTTTTTTATTTTTTAGGGAATTTTTTGGGATTTTTTGGGAACTTTATGGGGGATTTTTTGGGGAATTTTTGGGGGGATTTTTTTTGATTTTTAGGGATTTTTGGAGGGGTTTTTGGGGATTATTTTGGGGATGTTTTGGGGGATTTTTTGGGCTGCGGGCCTGGGGCGGGCGGCCCCTCGAGCTGCTCGTGGACGATCAGGTACGGGGGGAGGGCGGGGAATTTTGGGATGTTTTGGGGATTTTTAGGGATTTTTAGGGATTTTTTTAAAAATTTTTTTCGGGATTTTTTTTTGGAATTTTTTTGGCTTTTTTGGGATTTTAAATATTTTTAGGGAATTTTTGGGATTTTTTGGGAACTTTATGGGGATTTTGGGGAATTTTTGGGGGATTTTTTTGATTTTAGGGATTTTGGAGGGGTTTTGGGATTATTTTGAGGATGTTTTGGGGGATTTTTGGGCTGCGGGCCTGGGGCGGGCGGCCCTCGAGCTGCTCGTGGACAATCAGGTACGGGGGAGGGGGGGAGGGGAAATTTTGGGGATGTTTTGGGGATTTTTAGGGATTTTTTGGGGATTTTTTTGGGATTTTTAGGGATTTTTTGTGATTTTTTTTTTTATTATTTTTTGGGATTTTTTTAGGGAATTTTTTAGTGATTTTTTTTTTTTAATTTTTTGGGGATTTTTCTGGTCTGTTTTGGGGATTTTTTGGGAATCTTTTTGGATTTTTTTGGGGAGGTTTTGGAGATTTTTTGGGATTTTTTAGGGAAATTTTTGGGAATTTTGGGGGGATTTTGGGGGTTTTTTTGGGGATTTTTTTGGGATTTTTTTAATTTTTGGGGGGCTTTTGGGATAATTTCAGGACAATTTGGGATTCTCCAGGTCTCACCTGGGGAGATTTTGGGGCTGGTTTTGGTTATTTTGGCGCCGTTTTTTTGGGATATTTTGGATATTTTTGGATTTTTTTTTATATTTTTCCCCCCCAGGCGGTGCCGCTGTCGCTGTCCCCCGCCCCCGGCAGGTGGCAGCACCTGTGTCTCACCTGGGCGGATTTTGGGGCTGTTTTGGGTTATTTTGTTGCCGTTTTTTGGGGAATTTTGGGATATTTTGGATATTTTTGGATTCTCTCTCCCCCCCCCCAGGCGGTGCCGCTGTCGCTGTCCCCCGCCCCCGGCAGGTGGCAGCACCTGTGCGTCACCTGGGCGGCCGCGGGCGGGGCCTGGAGCAGCTTCCAGGACGGGATCCCCCGCGGGAGGGGGGAGGGGCTGGCGCCCGGCCACGCCCTGCGGCCCCACGGGGTGCTGGTGCTGGGGCAGGAACAGGTGAGTCGCACACCTGGGGCAGGTGAGCTCAGGTGGGACAGGTGAGGGACAGGTGAGCACACCTGGGACGGGTGGGGGATTGGGGGGGACACCTGGGACAGGTGAGCTCAGGGTGACTCTGTGTGTGCCAAGGTGTTACCTGTGCCCAGGTGAGTTCCCTGCCCCAGGTGAGTTACCTGTGAGCTCCCTGTGTGTTACCTGCCCCAGGTGAGTTATCTGTGTTACCTGTGAGTTACCTGTTACCTGCCTCAGGTGAGTTCCCTGTGAGTTCCCTGTGTGTTACCTGCCCCAGGTGAGTTATCTGTGTTACCTGTGAGTTACCTGTGTGTTACCTGCCCCGGGTGAGTTCCCTGTGTGTTACCTGTGTGTTACCTGCCCCAGGTGAGTTACCTGTGAGTTCCCTGTGTGTTACCTGCCCCAGGTGAGTTACGTGTGAGTTACCTGTGTTTTACCTGCCCCAGGTGAGTTACCTGTGTGTTACCTGTGTGTCACCTGCCCCAGGTGAGTCCCCTGTCCCTTGCAGGACTCTCTCGGCGGCCGTTTCGACGCCACCCAGGCCTTTGTGGGGGAGGTGGCCGAGCTGCACCTGTGGAGCCGCGCCCTGGCCCCGCCCGAGGTGGCGGCGCTGGCCAGGTGCGCCTCACCTGCCTCACCTGCCTCACCTGCGCGGGGAGACCTGCTGGCCTGGGCCCAGGCGGGGCTGGAGCTGCACGGGGGCGTCACCACGCTGCCCTTCGAGCCCTGCGCCTGAGCACACCTGGGCACACCTGGGCACACCTGGGCACACCTGGGAGAGCCCAAAACTCACCTGGACACACCTGGGAATCACCTGGATACACCTGGGAACCCCAAAACTCACCTGGGAATCACCAAAACTCACCTGGACACACCTGGGAATCACCTGAGACTCACCTGGGCACACCTGAGACACACCTGACACTCACCTGGGCACACCTGAGACTCAGCTGGACACACCTGGGCACACTTGAGACTCACCTGGGCACACCTGAGACTCAGCTGGACACACCTGAGACTCACGTGGACACACCTGGACACACCTGGGAACCCCAAAACTCACCTGAGACACACCTGGAAACACCAGAGGCTCACCTGGACACACCTGAGACTCACCTGAGACACATTTGGGACTCACCTGGACACACCTGAGACTCACCTGAGACTCACCTGGACACACCTGGGCACACCTGGACACACCTGAGACTCACCTGAGACACACCTGGAAACACCTGAGACACATTTGAGACTCACCTG